>JZKD02S2115832.1:10059-39241 GCA_000966675.3 Picea glauca
ACAATACATATTATATTACATCAATCATCAATCAATCAATCAATCCTTTGACATCAATCAATCACTTGACATCAATCAATCAAACCATTGGCATCAATGACAACATGATCCAACACAAAAAAGTGAGGGATAGTCTCGTCGTAGTGTCTCGGCATCTTCCCAAGTAGCAGATCTTGGACTATACTTGTCCCATTAGACCTTAACCTGGTCTACCGGACAGTTTCTGAGTTTACGGAATCTACGGTCCAATATGTGTAGCGGTTCTACTGTGAGAGTTCCCACGTCCGATACTTGCAATTCCTTCCAATTTAGTTTATGTGATTCATCAGCAACATAATGACGTAGAACAGATACATGAAAAACACTATGAGTTTTATGCAAGTGGGGTGGCAGTATGAGACGATAGGAAACGAGTCCAACTTTCTCTTGGATTCTGAATGGTTAAATCAAGGTGACAACTTTTTACCCTTCCTGAACCGTATGGTACTATTATTAGGCCTGATATGAATGAAAACATGGTCTCCCACTTCATAACTTCGGTCGGTCCTGTGTGCATCCACATAAATTTTCTGCCTATCCTGTGCTTCCTTTAGTCTCTGCCTAATCTGAATCACCTGTTCCTCCATCTCTTGAATCAATTCTGGCCCAACTATTACTCGATCCTCTAATCTATCCCAACTCAACGAGGTTCTGCATGGCCTTCCATATAGATCTTTGTAGGGTGGCATTTCTATGGAGATATGAAAACTGTTATTGTAGGAAAACTCTACCAAAGGTAGGTACTTCTCCCAATGGGTTTGATTATCCATGACGTACATCCTAAGCATGTCTTCCATGACCTGATTTACTCTCTCATTTTTCCCATCTGTTTCAGGATGATAAGTTGTTCTTAAGTTCAACCGAGTCCCCAACGCTGACTGCAAAATTGTCCAAAACCTAGAAGTGAATCTGGAGTCCCTATCTAAAATGATCTTCTTAGGTATCCTGTGCAAACGGATAACCTCACTTACAAACACACGTGCCACATCAGTGACATCGTAAGTGTCTCTAACTGAAATAAAATAATCACTCTTGGTTAACTTATCAACTATCACAAGAATGGCATTATGTCTATGAGATGTGAGCGGCAACCCCACAACAAAATCCATAGAGATGACTTCCCACTTGGACATAGGAACATCATGTGGTTGTAGGAGGCTTGGCGGGTGATGGTGGTCAACTTTCACTTGTTGACACTCTACGCACTTGGAGATGAAATGGACTACATCGCGCTTCATGCCTACCCAGAAGAAAAGCTTCCTCATGTCTGCATACATCTTCTTCACACCCAGATGCGCACAATAAAGTGCTCTATGGGCTTCCCTCAGTATGATGCTTCGAATATCCCCATCTTCAGGGATGTACATCCTTCCCCGATATCTCAATAGTCCATTTTCCTCCAGACTATATCCTTCATACTTTGGATCTAATTTCCTCCCACTCTGGAGGTTTGAAGTAACCTATAAATACCAATTGTCTCCTTGGAGTTGCCTCAACACACGTTCCCTCAGATTGACCTTTAAAGGTACCAAGGAGAAGACACATGGTCTCCTACTCAAGGCATCTGCGACCACATTTTCCTTTCCCTTGATGTATGAAATACCAAAATCGTACTCACTCATAAACTCACTCCATCATCTTTGCCTAGCATTCAGATCCCTTTGAGTGAAGAGATGTTTTAAACTTTGATGGTCTGTTTTGAGCTCAAAGTTTCGCCCCATAAGATAGTGCCTCCAAAGTTTTAGATCTAGCATTACAAATACCAACTCTAAATCATGAGTAGCATAAATCTCTTCGTGTTTCTTCAACTTCCTTTATGCATAAGCTATCACTCCTCCATCCTACATTAGCACGGTCCCCAACCCTTGCTTCGAGGCATCCGTGTAGATTGTGAAGTCCTTTTCCATATCCGACACTCGTACAATTGGTGCACTAGTTAGTAATCTCTTAAGCTTGATGAATGCACTATCACATTCTTCTGTCCATTCATACCTGACCCCCTTGCGTTGCAAAGTGGTGATGGGTTTCTCTATTTTAGAGAATCCTTCCACAAATCTCCGATAATAACCTGCTATCCCCATGAAGCTTCTCACCTCATGGGTATTTTTTGGCACTGGCCACTCCATAATGGACTTTACCTATTTTGGGTCCACAGAGATTCCTTCACCAGAAATGATATGACCTAAATAGTGGATCTCTTTCTAGAAGAAGGAACACTTTGACAAATTCCCAAACAATTTGTTCTCTCTAAGGCAAGATAACACCACTTGTAAGTGTTCCTCATGCTCTCTTTCGTTTTTGGAATAGATGAGGATGTCATCTAGAAAGACTTGTACAAAACGGTCTAAGTACTTCTGGAATACTCCGTTCATGAGGCTCATGAATACTGTTGGCGCATTGGTCAATCCAAAAGGTACTACAACAAACTCGTAATGTCCAAACTGGGTTCGAAAGGCAGTTTTAGGAATATCGCCTTCCTTAATCCTTAACTGGTGATACCCTGATCACAAATCAATTTTTGAGAATACCACTGCTCCTTTCATGGAATTCATACATATGCACAAAAAACATTCATAAACAAACATATTCATTCACATAGAATACACACCTAGAGAATCATATGCGGGGAAATCTTCTTTTCTATTAAATTTGAATGCTTTTTACAATGTGTACAAGACTGGACTGCAACAGAGTATCAATTGTTTCTCGCCTCTCCTCTCTTCTCTATCTCCTACATACTCTCATATTTCTAATCTTCCTAATGAAATCTCAATACAATTGATCTTTTTACAAAAGAGGGGCTTCTCGATCCTTCCTCCACCTACTTACATTAAATTACAATAAATTTACATCTAGTCTGAATTAGATCTAGATCTATCTACCTATGAGACATTAAAGGATACTTTGCATGCAGCTTGTACAAATACAGTGACCTGGCCTTCTTTAAGCCTTACAATATTAAATTTACATTAAATTTGAGATTTAAACTAAAAAATGAGAAAGTTGGCGCTTCTGTCTCCTTGGAATCCACTCCCTCCTAGTGCACTATTGCGTTGGTTGTTGATGCACTATTGAGTTGGAGTGATTCTTCTGCATCATAGTCTCCAGCCTGAAGGAAGCAACAACTCCCTGATTATTTGGCACCAACCGAAAGGAGGCTACAACCCCCTTTCCTTGCCTTGTCCAACCTCCATGAAATATAAATGCCAAATGTAGACAACTTGAAACTGAATCAAACATTTCCACTATCAACTTGTCACTGTCAACTTGTACCAACAACCTGTAACAACATGGACCAAGCAACCTATAACAACCTATACCAACAACCTATAACAACATGTACCAACACAAGTGCATCAACTATACACAATAAAACCTTTCACAACAACCCGTCACATCAACCTGTCTCATCAATCTCATCAACCAATCAGATATTTTCACCAAGATCAATCATTGAGACAAGTCTCAACCATCTGCAGAATGTCACTAAGATTTGCATCAACTAAAACTACTTACAAACATCAACAATATGTATCAAAATCAATATGTTCTTCTAAAAGTATACCAAGTCATATATGATGCATCATCCATAAACCATGTGCCACCAATACTACTAGAAAGTGCCTCTAACAATGTACCAAATATGTACCAATCATGCATCAACTATAGATCGAACTATGACTCACCAAGATGTACCAACATCACCATACCATACACCTCACGTATGTGCCACTCATCAACTATCTTTCCCAACAAGTATATCAATCATATACCAATATAACCATCAAAATTTCTCTAGCAATACATCACACTATCCATAACCAAATACCATAAACCCTCACATCAAATCATGTGACAAAATCTCACTATTGTGTAGCCTCAAGTGTGTACCAATCATATATCAATACCACTAAAAAAAGCCTCTCACAATGTACCATAAGATATACCAATAAGACTTAAACATGCACCAACAATATAATTCAATATATCTGCATCAAAACCATTCTAAAACAATCCCTAAACTTCCAAGAGGGAATCCAACAGATTTACAAGGAAAACTCTCAACCAGATTCATAGATTCAACACTACACATATGAAAACCATACCTTTTTCTTCTTATAGATCTATTACGGATCTATTTATGTAGCCGCGATTTTGTTTCTGTGATTTTTTTTCCATGATTTTGCTACCACGATTCTACTGTCATGGTTCTCCTGCCGCAATTATGCTACCACGGTTTTGTTGCTGCGATTTTGTTGTCGTGATTTTGTTGCCACGATTTTTCTGTCACCATTTTTCTTCTGTGATTTTATACCATGATTTTTCCACCGCAAATTTGATCTATCAATAATACCTGCCAAATAACCTTTCACAAATGGATATTCAATTATATTCCAAAAATAGGTGCTAATAGGAGACTTTTTCTCTCGTATTTATACTCTCCAAGTAGCTTCCTCAAGGAGTTATCTTCTATCTCACTTTACCCAACTTCCTTCTTTTAGGGCTAACGCACTTCTAACCACTTGTCCACTTACAACCACTTTATCCACAAATAGTAAGTTCTCCACTTTTAGTTGCAACTAAATATATTATTTAATTAATTTATGTTGCAACCACTTTGACTTATCTAGAAATATTAAACTCACTACTTCTTGTTGCAACCACTTTATTATTTAAATAATTTTTTCTTTGCAACCACTTTACTGTGATTAAAAAATTCACAACTTTAATTATTTTCTTAATGCAACAAATTTACCCATGATTAACTCCTAGTTACCATCAATTTGACAAGTACACTTCTTCTAGGAGCTTATAGAATAATTGACTTTTTAAACCTTCTAGAGGCTTCTAGATAACTCATGAGGGCTCTCCAACTTCACATGGCCATAACTCTCTAACCATGTGGAGTTATGTGACTTTCCACATATCATGGGAAATGGTACGACATGTACTATCCATATAGGATAGTCTCACCTACAAATTCATTGTTTTTTATTACATTGTTCCTCAATCGAAATTGGGTTCCTTGCCCATACCTATGGAGCTACCGGAATGTGCTACCAGACATACTCAAGGGTTGACATCAATCTACAATACCACTCTCCAAGGGTTGACATCAATGAAAACCAACAATCCCAACCAATTGTCCATGAATCTAAACCAAGTGTCCGACAATCTCCCCCTTTGGCATTGATGGCAATACCAACATTGATGGAAACACTTAGTCATGATAACATTCATGCTCATACTCCTCATCAATTTTTCTATCTCTCCTCCTTTGAAATCAATGGAAAAGGGTCTCTCTCCTTGGGGATGCTCCACCTTGATTGAAATCTTCTTAGGGATGCTCCCCCTATCTACACTGTCTTTTAGGATGCTTCCCTTAGCTAAATTTATTTAATCTTTCTATGTGTTTATAAAGCCTCTTATTACTCTCACTCCCTGCATCTGAAAAGTCTCTCCCTCTTTGGAAAATGGTATCACTCTGATGCAATATGGAAGTCATGATGCTCATTCTCCCCTTGTGACCATTGCTCCCAATGGAATCATGCCTCTGTGCTCTCTCCAAACATATAACTCTATGTCCATGCATTAGATGAATCTCTCCCTTGACTTCTCTGTAAGATGTCGTGTAGATGGCATGTAGATCTTCCTATACCTTCTTCTTTTTGGAGATTTTTTCCATTGGTGATTCCTTGTGTAATCAAATGAAATATATGAAAAGAATTCAAGAATAAGCATTTAAATATTCATGTGTCATTATCATCCATTATGATAATGTTCCTTTATCTTTGAATGACTCTTTGAACCAATTTATGAACCAATCTCTGAATCCACTGTCATATATTTGTCCAAACCTATTAAGTGTTCTTGCTAATCTATATCAATCCATACTATCCATGAATATGCTACACAACTGTCCATAATGATGACCCATGTGTCACTATACTATCATGAATTATTCACTACTGCAACTGATCAATCTATCATATTTTACTTATGATAACTAGCTGCTTTGAATCTATCTACTCAAACTCTGCAATTTGTTCGAAGGATGGTTCTCTAAACTACCGCATCTACTACATAGACTCCCCTGTCTAATATTCATATTACCTGGGAGTCTCCAAGCCGACTGGCTTAGAAAAATACCTTTCCGATGTAGTCATCATCCTCGTTGGTAGACTCAGCATCTCTCTGAACTCTGACTTCTTTCTTTCTATATGTGGATTCATCTTGCACTAAAATTCCTGAAAGTATAATTTCTCAGACCTGTTCTTGATTCATCTATTCTTCTTTTCTTTCTCATACTACTACAAATCCTGCGATCTCTAGGACCTTATCTTTATTTACTTTCTCTTTATTACGATCTTGCTCTTTTGTGGATTTTGACAATGTGGCTCTTGAAACTTGTTCTTGTTTTGCTTGCTTTCCTTGTATTTCTCGAACTATGGAAAGTCTTGTAATTTCTAGAGTATGTTCTTCTTTCACTTTCTTTTCTCGAACTACCGTATGTCTTGCAATATCTCAGACCTCTTTTCTATTCACTTTCTTTTTTTCTTGTTCTTTCCTTTCCCAAATATTGGTGTATCTAATATACAGCCTAAGTGGGCCTAATGGTTAAGAACATGTGTTTCCTTTTAGGAGGTCACAGGTTCAAATCTAGAGGGGGGTAGGGTATGTATACCTTCGTAGACTTTACCAGTCAAATTGCTGGGTGGAGGGGTCCCTTGTCCCACAAACAAGGGGGTCTCATACACCAATTTGGTGTGCTGGCTTAGCCATGACCTTAAAAATAGATTATTATTATTATTATGTCTCTTTCTTCATGGATGGAACTATTATGATTCTACAATTTTGGGCTATATGACCATAGTTTTGGCATTTGTAGCATTCAATATTATGTCGATCCACATAAGAATTTCTTGCTTGAACATTTCTTTCATAAGCCCTACAATCTCCAACCTTATGTCCAAAGTTAGTAAAATAAAAACAACGACCATAAAATAAATTTACATATCTGGGAGTGAATGATATTCTTTGTGGTGTTTCCCTTCTGAATTACTTCCTTGACTGATCATGATCATGCTTGAGGATTCTTTGTGGCTTGCACTCTTCCTTCTTCATAGAACCTTTAATGACTTCTGCATACTCTTTTCTCTTTTCTTCATTCTTCCTTTCTGGAAAACTAGAATGCTTCTCTTCATTCTTTATTCATATGTATATCACTGGCCACCCACCTTTTTCAATTGGTTCAAAACAGTTTTCTGACAATTTTGGCAATTTACTATTTTTAGGAGTTTTAACTTCTGGGGCCATTTTGAGGGCCTGAATGAATGTTTTTCAGTATTGAGATTCTCAATTATAAAAAAATGAATGATTTATACCCCAAAATGAATCTCCTCGATGATACCTTTCCAACGGGCTATCACACGCCTAAAACAGAGATCGTATGCAAAAGTTAGGACCCCGAGAAGTTGATGTACTAACTTACCCAAATGGGGCCCACATGACTTTTGGCGCTTCATCTCCTAGGGTTAGGCTTTTGGATGTCTAGGGTTTTTGGAATTCTTGTTTAGTGTAAAAATTCCTTCAGAGCCTCATTGTAATCTTCTTCTTGCTAATGCGCGCAACCGTCACATCTCTTCTCAGAGATAAGCCGCCACCATTCCCGCAAGCTTGTTTCTGCTGCATTTTATAGTTTCAGCTTATTTCATTATTGAATAGAAAACCAATTTTACTGTATATCTATTATTTTGTGTTAAGAACCTATTAATAATCTGTATTCATTTCGTTCTTCTCATAAAATCTGGATCAGTGGTATCAGAGCGGTCTACTAGTTATCATCTTAATGCATGTCCCCAACGAGGTCGGAGTACAAAGAGTGTGGTCTCGAGATTGTTTCTCTTGAGGACATAAGCTCTCACATGCCCAAGTGACCTGTCATGGAAGGAGAAAATAAATATGATGGGATAGGAGATCCTTTCAAACTGTTGATTAAGGAATCCCTCATGCAACAGAGGAATGAGATGATGGATAGTTTCACACAAATCCTTCGGCAGCTACCAACAAGCGACACATCTTCTTCGAACAGAGGCACCACCCCCTTCAAGGTACAAATAAACTTAAATATACTTATATTTGAAGGTCAGATAGATGTAGATGCTGTAGACTAGTGGTTGAATCTACTAGAAGGGTTTTTTTTCTGTCCATAACTTTTCGAATAGAGAAAAGATTACTTTTGCGCTCCTCAAAGCCGTTCCCCATGTCAAAGATTGGTGGGAAAATTTCTGTGAGAAAAAGGAAACAGAGGAAACCTCATTATTTTTAGTCACGACCACTTAGGAATCCTTCAGAAATGCTATTAAGGAACAATACTACCCTGTTGAAAGTTATGACGACCTGTATACCAAATGGACCACACTACGACATGAAAGAGACCAAGCAGTGCCAGATTTCACAAATACCTTCCATACCTTGCACACCAAGTTGGTTATCAAAGATTCAGAGTTAAATCTGGTGCTCAAGTATCACAGTGCTCTACATAGATACATCGAGATCGAAATAGAATTTTTGGACATCTCATCCTTGGGTTCGGTCTATCGATATGTCGTAAAAATCAAGCATAAGCTCAAACAAAAGACACAATGACATCTGGTGCTCAAGTACCATAGTGCTCTGCATAGATACATCCAGACCGAAATATAATTTTTGGACATCTCATCCTTGGGCGTGGTCTATCGATATTTCTTCAAATTCAAGCAGAAGCTCAAACAAAAGACGCAACAATTTGGGCCTGGGAAACCTTCACAGCAAAATCCAGGAAAGAGAGACCCCAACCCACAGAACAAAGGATAGAGAAAAGATGGAAAATATCAGGACAACCAGTCCAAGCTGCAAGCAAAGAAGGACACTAGAAAGACAAAGAAAGATACTAGGAAGTGGTGTGACTTCCATAAGATCCCTTGGCATAACACTATTGATTGTCGCTCAAAGCAGTCATTGGTGGCCGAATTGAAAGCCTCTGAATCAAATGTGGATTCTGACTCTGAGCCAGAACCAGAAAGGGGAAGATGGATCATTGACGTGGAACCCAGTGCCATTGTTGCTACCACCAAGCTCCATCTTGGTGAATTAGATGAGCCAGAAGAAGGAGAGCACCTCTTCCATTCACAAATATGGGTAAAAAGCACCCCGCTACACTTCATCATTGATAGCGGTATCCAGAAGAACCTCATCTCAGTAGAGGTCGTCAAGAAACTATCCCTGCCAACAATGCCGCACCCACAACCCTACACCATAGGATGGCTCCGTCAAGTAAGCGAACTCCGCATCAACCAATAGTGTTGATTGTCATACGACATCAAGCCCTTCAAAGACAAGGTATTATGTGATGTTTCTCCTCTTGAAGTTTGTGATATTCTTTTGGGCCAACCTTATTTATGGAAACATCATGTTGTATATGAGTCTAGGCTTCGTAGTGTTATTTTTACTTTGAACAAGAAATTGTACAGGATACCCGAGGCAGCCCCACCTAGTGCTATTTCCTTGATCTCTTCTAAGCAATGCAAGAAGGTCATCTCTCAAATGGGGAAGTTTGTCTTCTTCATGATTTTCTCTAAGAATAAATGAAAGATCACAACCACATCTAGGGTCTCTGCGGTAGACCTCTCCACACAGCAGAAGCAAGTAGATAAGGTCGTGGAGGAATACTCGGATATATTATCCTCACCTATAGGGGTACCTATGCACTTCCAAGTCAAGCACCCCATCGATCTGACCCCCGGCGCACCGTTTCCCAATGGGCCAGTATATCGCCACTCTTTGTTAGAGAATGAGGAGATCAAGTGACAAATCCAAGAACTACTCCACAAGGGGCACATCCTTCCCATCTCATCACCTTGGAGGAGCCCAATCATGCTAGTACAAAAGAAAGATGGAACCTGGTGACTCTGTATTGATTACTGCACTCTGAATAAAATCATAGTCAGAAACCAGTACCTGATTCCCCAAATCGATGACCTTCTTGATCAAATCACAGGGGCCAAATACTTCAATAAGATTGATATGAATTCTGGTTACCACCAGGTCCTGATAGAACATATAGATGTATGGAAGACTGCCTTCAAGTCAAAGGAAATCCTTTTTGAATGGTTGGTCATGCCCATTGTTTTAAAAAATGTTCCAACCACTTTCATGAGGATGATGGACAATATCCTGTGACCATTAACCAATACTTTTGTAGTGGTGTATCTGGATGACATCCTAATTTACAACGAGACTTGGGCCGAACACTTGCAACATATTCAACAGGTTCTGCACACCTTGCGGCAACACAAGCTATATGCCAACTTGGAAAAATTCTCCTTTGGCATGGACATGGTCCATTACCTGGGCTACATCATTGATCAACATGGCATACATGTGGATCCAACAAATATCCAAGTCATCCATGACTGGCCAACCCCAACAACACTCACTGAGCATCGAATCTTCTTGGGCCTTGCCAATTTCTACCGCAGGTTTGTGTTGGGATTCTCCCATATTGCATGGGCCCTCAGCCAAATAAACAAGGGTGGTGGTAAGGATAAATTTGCATGGGGCCGGTCCCAACAAGAAGCGTTTGATGATTTGAAGCAACTCTTGTGCTCAACCCCAGTAATTTCACTACTAGACTTGCAACATCCCTTTGATATCGAGATAGATGCTTCAGACTATACTGTGGGTGTCGTTCTCACTCAGCACGACCACCCTGTGGCCTATCATAGTGAGACAATGTCAAATACTATCCGTAAGTACCCTACTTATGATAAAGAAATGTAATCCATTGTACAAGCCTGCCTCCAGTGGAGACATTACATTCTTGGGAAGGAGACAATCATCCACATTGATCATAAGACACTGCAGTTCATGCAAACAYAGGGAAAATTGCAGAATGACTGCMATCAAAAGTGGTCCACATACTTGCAACAATTCCACCTCAACATCAAGTATAAAAAAAGAAGCACCAATCACACCAYTGATTGCCTCAGAAGACCTCCAGTCGYGGCACTCACCACAGTGATAGAATCTTGCGGCCATGAGACATMTGGATGGYCCCAACTCTATGATATAGACCCTAACTTCACCACCACCTACCAAATTTTGGGTGCAAATGCAGTTGTCGATAATTTCCATCTTCAGGATGGGCTGTTGTGTCRTCTGGGACATATCTGTGTTCCATCAAGTGAGCAAGCGAAGCTGATCTGGGAATCCCACTACAGTCGGGTGGTAGSACACTTCRGCATCGAAAAGACAGTGGCRATKCTATAGAAACATTTCTACTGGTCGAAACTTCGATAGGAGGTCAGCAAGTATATTAGGTCTTGCATTGCCTGCGCTATTGYCAAACCAAGCACTAAGAAACAAGGCCTGTACACCCCTCTTCCTACTCCTAACAGGCCATGGGAATCCATCTCAATGGACTACATGTCGGGCCTCCCATCCACCAAGTGGGGAAATGACTGTGTTTTTGTGGTTGTTGATCTCTTTTCTAAGATGGCAATTCTGGTTGCCTGCAAGAAGAGCATCACAACAGAGGCTACTGCCAAGCTCTTTTTTGAACGAATCTGGGTACATTTTGGAATCCCACAAACCATTGTCTCGGATCAAGATAGTTGATTTCTTAGCACATTCTAGTTGAGTCTCTGGTCATTGCTGGACACCAAGCTCACCAAATCCACGACCTTCCGCCCCCAGACAGATGGCCAAACCGAGGTTGTAAATTGAATGACTGTGCATATCCTTCGTGTGTATAATTCAAAGCACCCTCACACATGGGATGAGATCCTTCTCTATGTCCAACATAGCTACAACCGAGCCCTGCATAGCTCAATTGGCCACAACCCCTTTCATGTGGGGTTGGGATTCCAACCATTGGGTCCTATAGATGTTTCACTTCCCCTTGCTATAACCTCAACTAAATCATATCCTGCTCCAAATGAAGCTGACAAAGCCACTCGGTTCATTAAGCGGATCCAACACATCTGCCAATAGGTTCAGGATATCCTACAGAATTCCAATGACAAGTACAAACAATGCCATTATACACATCGAGTGCCACATAAGTTTAAGGTGGGCGACAAAGTTTGGTTGCACTTGCAGAAAGAATGCCTTACATGACCCCATCAGAAGCTTCACCCACTCTGTTATGGGTCATACACTATCACCAAGGCCATGGGGGATAATTCTTTTGGGCTCAACATTACTCCTTTCCTTAGCCTGCACCCAATTTTCAACGTGGATCTCCTTGGACCTTATTTCCCACCATTATTGGACAGCTCAGAAGTAGCATAAAAACTGACACCAACATAACTCAAACCTGACTGCATACAATAGGCATCCAATGATCAAATTGTGGACACACAAATCAAGGGAAATCAACAATAAAGGATCCAACTTTATCGATTCATCAAAGCAAGGTAGCTTCTGCACCAAGGCAAGTGGCTCACCCAGGGCCAAATTCAACAGAAATTTCCTCATTTGATGGGGGAACTCAATGAAATGGAGACAAATTATTCCTAATTAGAGAGGATTGATTCATATGGATATCATTGGCCACCCACCTTTTCCAACTGGCTCAAAACAATTTTCTGACAATTTTCGCAATTTACTATTTTTAGCAGTTTTAACTTCCGAGGCTATTTTGAGGGCCTAAATGAAGTTTTTTCGGGATATAGCTTCTAAATGATATCCAAATGCATGATTGAGCCTAAAAAATGAATCTCCTCGATGATACCTTTCCAATGGGCTATCACACGCTTAAAACAAAGATCGTATGCAAAATTTATGACCACGGGAAGTTGATGTACTAACTTACCCAAACGGGGCCCACATGACTTTTGGCGCTTCATCTCCTAGGGTTAGGTTTTTGGATGTCTAGGATTTTTGGCATTTTGTTTTATTGTAAAAATTCCTCCAAATCCTCATTGTAATCTTCTTCTTGCGAATGCGCACAACCGTCACATCTCTTCTAAGAGATAAGCCACCACCATTCCCGCAAGCTTGTTTCCGCTGCATTTTACAGTTTTAGCTTATTTTGTTATTGAATAGAAAACCCATTTTACTGTATCTCTGTTATTTTTTGTTAAGCACCTGTTAATAATCTGTATTCATTTCATTCTTCTCATAAAATCTCGGTCAATTCTCTATTGTTGATGTGGATGTTTCTATCTCTTCAACGGTCTTGTTGAGCTTGATGACTTTGAATATTGGTGTGACAAATTATTCTTCAAGCTTCTCAACCTCTTCTTCTTTCGTCATTATCTGAGACTTCATGACTTATTTTTTTCTCTTTGCTTCTTCAAGTTTTATTTTCAATGTAATTATTTCTTCTTCGAGTCTTATTTCTTCTTTACCAAACTCTTCCTCAAGCTAGTTTAAGTCATCATTTCTTTCCTTGAGATGATCTGTTAGTATATTTTCTCTCTTTTCTTCTTCTTCCTTTTGTGTTGCTAGGTTGGATTCTAAACACTGCTTTTGATATTCTAGAGTTTCTTCAATTCTTCTGGACCCTTTTAGTTGAGCTCTTAAATTCTTGATGACCTGTTGGGCTTCTTCAGAATCTTGAACACTTTCCTTTTGCTTCATCAATTCTTTCTCAAGTGACTTATTTTGTTCTCTTTCTTTCTTTAGTTCATCTAAAGCATTGATCAACTATTTTGTAACATCCTGCTCTAGTGCACTAAGTGAACTTATTCTTTGAGGACACTTGCTCGCAAGTGATCAGGATTACTATGCTATTAAAACTTTTGATTTTGATTATGAGGCGTTATGGGTTGATGACATGTTGTTTTACTGCATTGACATAGATAGGTGCTATTGACTCAGTTTACTGAGTGTGCAGGATTTTGGACCTCAAGGATGCATATGCATTGATGGAACCCCTTGGACTCTGTATTGAGTCATGGAGTGTACCATTGGGGTTTGATTGTTTTACTGTGATATTAGTGCATCTAATTAGATGATATGATATGGATATGTTCTGACATGATTTATTGATGATGCAGGCTGATGATAGCTTGCCGACCAGACTCACATGTGGAGTAAAGGGGTCACTCATGACTACCAGAGATGTTGAGGGAGAGGTGTGGACAACAACCCTGTCACAACCTACTAGAACTCCCACTGTGGCTTGAATTGTAGGTTAACGTTTACCTAGTTCGAGAGGACCCACGATGCCGTGAGGGCAGACTGTGACAGTTTCTCATGATGATTCTAAGGGGCGCGCAATAAGGTGGGGGCCTTATTCCTTAGAGTCCCTTAGTCTCCCACAAGTTCACCTGGCGGAGTATTGACTCCAGGGGTTATTGATGTCTACCAAGTCAGTCAAGAGGCGAGTGGCACCCTTGGAGCATGTGGTGTATCCTGAAGGGCACGTCGCGCAAGGGAACAAATGATGCGAGTGGCACCCTTGGAGCACCTAGTGCGTCTTGAAGGGCATGCCACGTTGTTTTTGATAAAATGAATGAACCTAGACGACCTTAGGATGAACATTGTGTTAAGAATTAATAATAATAATAATAATAATAATAATAATAATAATAATAAAGAAAACAACATAAATAATAATTATACTCTTCGTTAAATCTTGTAACACGAAGGAAATAAGAAATTTAATTTATTCATAAAAAAAATAATTGTTGGAATAAAATTTAAAAGAAAAAGGGGAATTAATGTTTTATTATTTTTATAATTTAAAATACTAATTAAATGAGAAAAGGGAAAAAGGGTTAATTTCCACACCTGTCTTTTTGAGTTCTAATTAAAAAGGGGAAAGAGGGGAAATCTAAAAATTTAGGAAACTAGGAAAAGAGGTAAACATAAAAAGGGAAAAAGGGGAACATAAGGGAAAAAGAGGAAAGTCAAACTTAGAAAAAGTATCTACCATTTAATAGCGTTCTAATTTAAACTGAACTAGCAATTTAATAATAGGGAAAGCCATTAAAACCTGTAAGAGAATTTGGGGACACCTAGGAGTGATTCTAGGAGTAACTCTAGGTGGGTGAGGGAAATAAACATAATTAATTAATTAAAGAAATTAATTTATGGAGGAATGTAGGGGACGGGGGACACTTGTGTGGAGAGGAATTTTTAGGAATTAAATTTTAAAAACATAATTAAACGAGATTTTAGGAAAGTAAGGAACCAGAAAACTCTATATAATGAAGGAAGGAGATGGAGGTAGGGGATATTCTGTTTTGCATAACGTTACGTTGTAGAAATATCTTCTTGACTGAATTAACTCGTGGGAGTTGGGATATCCATCTCGGTGAGGAGTGGTAGCTCGACCTTGCGAGGCAAGCTGGGAGCTAGTCAAAATCTCTGGATAGTGAGTGTGTGGCCCCTTTGTGTCTCAGGGGGTTAAGGGGGAAGAAGAGTACCCCTAACATTGGCTGGGAGGTTCTGGTGAAGTCTCGACGGTCGGTGAGTGGGAGTTGCACGGAGCGTGCTGGACATCATTCAGAGAGGGCGATTAGGAAACAATACGCTCTCTTCATTTTTGTATGGTAGAATGTATTAGGACTTATGCTTGGATCTATTTATTTAATGGAGAAGTAAATTGATGTTTTTTTTTAAATTGATGACTGAAAATTTCCTTAGCCTAGATCGATGGTTGTTGACTCCCATGGCCTTCGTTTTCCTGCATGTCTTGACCACCTTGCTGTGTTGATTGTGACCTTCGTCGTTGCTTAGCCTTCATCCTTAGCTCACCAGTCCTTGCTTGAGCAGTTGGCCAGGAGCCCGATCTATGGTCGTCGCCTTAGCGTTAAAAGACCTATGGATCTCAACGCCCTGCTTTTCTATGCGAGGATGATGAGCGAAGGATGAACTGGTTAGCTGGCTACCCTTGATGTATGTCCCTGGTTGATTGTTGATTCCACCATCTGGCAACGACCGTTTTGTGTGGATTATTTGGTGTCCTGGTTGGTTTTCTCTATGCCTTGACTGATAGAACCCATGCAATCATTCCATGACCTTTCCCATTAGATCCTTGCGTTCTCTTACTATTGTCTACGCTGTATTGGGGTTATAGCAATGGAAGCATAGATTGATTCCCTGTCTGCAAAGTTTTGGGTATCATGGCAATGGAAAAACGCAATGGTTTCATGTCTACATTTTTATTATTTTATATTCTGACAATGAAAAAAAAAAGAATTGATTTCAGGTCTGCAATTTTTATAATGGTATCATGGAAATGGAAAAACGTTTTGTTTGATTTCTTATCTGCATTTATATTTGTGTCCGGGAAATGAAAAACATTTTTGTTTTCCTGTTTGCATTGTATTGGTACTCTGGCAATGGGAAGAACGTTTGATTTCCTATCTGCATTTTATATTGGTGTCCGAGAGATGAAAAACGTTTTTGTATTCCTGTCTGCGTGACATTGGTATCCTGGCAATGGAAAACAAATTCATTTCCATGTCTACATTTTTCCAACGTTTTTCCCTTTTAAATGACGATGGCAACATGGAGTTCCTTCTAGTGCATTTTGGGCACATCATTCTGCATATTTTAAATACGGATAGCCATGAATGCCCTTTTGGTGTGTCCTTGTACATGTTTTTCCCCTTTAAATTGAGACTGTGATTGTTGTGTAAATGCTCACGATTTTTCCATCCAAAACGTGACCGAGTTGCTATTAAATTACCCACGTTTTTTCTCTTAAAGAATGACATAGGTTTTTGTTTAAATGCCCACGATGTTTGCCTTAAAATTGTGAATATATTGCTATTAAATCACCCACGTTTTTTCTCTTAAAGAATGACATAGACTGCTATTTAAATGCCCATGATTTTTGCCTTTAACATGTGAAGATATTGCTGTTAAATCACCCACATTTTTGCTCTTAAAGAATGACATAGACTGTTGTTTAAATGCCCATAATTTTTGACTTTAAAATGTGAAGATATTGTTGTTAAATCACCCACGTTTTTGCTCTTAAAGAATGACATAGACTGCGTTTAAATGCCCATGATTTTTGCCTTTAAAACGTGAAGAGATTGCTGTTAAATTACCCGCGTTTTTGCTTTTAAAAAATGACATAGACTGCTATTAAATGCCCATGAATTCGCCTTCAAAATTGGTGATTGTTTTGCTGGGAATGAACACGGTTGGAATTTAAAAACGGACTGTGTGGACCAACGTTTTCAGCTTGTTTTAGAGTGTTTCTATCACTAAGTTTACACCACGATTTACAACTGAAGTCACAGTGTATTCATCACTGAATCCAAGCGATTTATCATTGATTACAACTCGTTTTTATCTATGAGTTTATAGTATTCATACTACAGAGTGAAAGCGGTCATGTCACTGAATTCAACATGTTTTCATCACTAAGTTTACACCATGTTTTACCACTAAATCTACAGTGTATTATTCACTGAATCCAAGCGATTCCATCACTGATTACAATATGTTTTTATCTCTGAGTTTTTACTATGTATACCACTGCGTTTGTTGTTAAATGACCACAAATTTACCAGAACAATTGCTACAGTTAATTGGCTTGTTAATTGCAATGTTAAATGCTATATTAAATGCCTTACTAAATGCCAGAACAATTGCTACATCACTGTGAATGATCAGCAGATTCCAACCTATTGATTAAATGCCACAGCGAGTTAAATGGTTAACAATTATGTAAATTGCCTTGTTTTTGTGCTATTAATCGTTATGTTAACCATCATATAAATTGCCTCTCTACTGTTATATTAATTGTTATGTTAATTAACATGATAATCGCCTTGTTAGTGCTATAATACTTGTTATGAAAATAGTCATGCAAACTACCCTGTTATTTCTCAATTAATTGATTATGCTAATCATTATGTTAAATGCCTTGTTAACTGCTGTAATAAATTGTTATGTAACATATATGTAATTACCTTGTTGATTTTCTACAACAATGTTATTAGTTGACAGTTGCCTCCTCAATGATAATAAACAACTAGTGTGGTTAGTTCAGTCATTATATCTAGACTAATGTTGAGGTTTAACTGTTCATAAGTGCTATAGGTAGCATTCCACTTTAAGAATGTTAATGTTGTTATTCAAGTTTATGGTTAGTTGGATTTATAGATATCGCGTAATTGGTAACCCAAAATCGCTAAATTTGAGTCGTAATTCATGTTAAGTTCAGTTGGTAACTCATTAACTAATGGGATTTAGACTGGATAATTGATCTGTAATTAACGCCAGTTTAAATCATAGATATTGACCATTTATCCTTGATTAATGGTTGGGTTGTTGACGAATTTATTTTTAGCTTGCGCTTCCCATTGAGGGTGTTGTTGTTCATTTTAATTAATGTTTGTACTTGGTTTTGTAAACATTTAATGTGCTTGGTTTGCTCACTGTAAGGGTTCTAGTTACTTGTGTAATTAATTTTGGGTGCGTGGGGTTGTTAGGATGATTGTCCTTAGCTTAGTAGGCTTGGTCTTCTTGTGTCAGGCGGGATGTAGACACCTCCTTGTTCCTCAGAACAGTCGCTAGCCTTGAGACCTTAAATGGTCAAAATCGATGGGAACCTGGGCTTGAGCATTGCTTATGTGTCCTGGAGGTCCTAACCATTGCATGGTAGGACGGGCGGGTAGTCATTCTTATTCTTCATCGGTTGAATGTCATACATTGCTTCCAGGTGCTTGATGTGATTTTATGTTAGGTCGTTATGTTTGTTGTGGCGTGAGTTGCATGCATTGTGTTTGTCGACGTGTTGCAATGTTGAGTATAATGTCATTATTACCTTCCTACATACACACACACACAAAAAAAAAATTTCACTTGTTATATGAGGCTTGTTGTCGTAACGAAATGGGAGGTTTGTTACATATGGTATCAGAGTGGGTTCGACCTGCGACTTGGGATCACAACGAATTTCGTTGATATGATTTGATTATAATGTTACTAATTGAGTTGACTTGTATTCGTGCAGGTAATCATGGTTAGAGGACGTCGTGAAGGCAGATGACGGGGTGCTAGGGGAGGGGGCATGAATCCTCTAGTAGAATCCATGCTTGAGGGATCTAACCCCCAGGGAGACGAGCAGGTTGTTGGACAGGAGCAGATAGAAGTTGGTGATGTGGTCGAAATGATGAGATCTTTTCAGTGCATGTCTGAGGCACTAATCAACTGTTTGGACAGAGATGAGGCCAGGGCGATGGAACCCCCTGAGGTTCTACCGCGTGCTCCGGTCGGTACTGGTAGCATTTACCATGAACTCGAGAAGGTCAAATTTCCCAAGTTCTTTGGTGCCCCGGATGGCACAGCCGTCGAGGCATGGTTGGAGAACATGGCGATGTGCTTTGCACTTCACGATTATACCTCCAACACGAAGTTCTGCATGGCGGTCTTCCAACTGAAAGGAAGCGCTCTTCTATGGTGGAAGATGCTCCTACTGTAGCTGAACATGGCCATCGAAGACGTGTCATGGGAACTGTTTGAGGAACGGTTCCAAGAGAGGTGCCCTTCAGAGGAATTCATTGAGCGTCAACTCAATGAGTTCAACGCCTTATGACAGGGAGGTCGTACGGTGCCTAAGTACGAGGCCCGTTTTATGGAGCTGCTCCAATATGCTCCACACCTTAACACTAAGAAACTTAAGGTCAACAGGTTCGTGTTCAACCTTAACATCAACATACATGCAAAGGTCAGGATTTTGATGCCTCAAACCTTGCATGATGTCGTCCAGAAGGCCCTCATAGCAGAGGAGGAGATTATCAGTGGGGGTCAGACCAGGACTCCAGTGAGACCAGTAGGGAAGGTGTCTTCTGGAGCACAACAACATTAGACACCAACTAGACATATGTTGGGATATCGTGGCTTCTAGAGGGGATCCACTTTCACTACACCTCGGGAACCGATGCCTCACCAACGGACACCTTATCGGGGACCACAACATCAACAACAACATCGACCACAACAACAACAGTTTAGGCCTATTCAGCAGAACAAACCAAGATTCCAGGCTGGAGGGCCGTCACCTTCTACTTCGGGTACCAGGACTACTAGGCCCAAGAAGGGGTGTTGGACGTGTGGGGAGCCACACTACCAGCACGACTGTCCAGTGGAGAGGACTAGAGAATTTGGATCAGCCGGACCCACTACCATGGGAGATATGGGCAAGGCCCATCGGATTCATGTAGCAGTGAATAATCACCAGGCAGAGCATTAATCAACTATGCTCGAGACAAC
Source organism: Picea glauca (assembly GCA_000966675.3). Taxonomy (NCBI): domain Eukaryota; kingdom Viridiplantae; phylum Streptophyta; class Pinopsida; order Pinales; family Pinaceae; genus Picea; species Picea glauca. The sequence goes on from JZKD02S2115832.1 coordinate 30,328, forward strand.
AGGTACCGTCACTGACCAGACCCTTAGTATTTTGATAGATCACGATGCTACCAAGAGTTTCATTTCCGATGCAGCACTGAAAAGGATTAAGGTAAAGGCAGTCGAACATGACAAGTTTAGCTTCGTAGAGATGGCTTCAGGATCCAAATAGAAGGTTGAAGGAAACGTTATGGGCTGTATCCTTAACCTGGGAGATTTTGTCACAAGGGCCAACCTATACGTCACGATCTTAGGATCTTATGATGTCGTAATTGGTATGGACTGGTTGGAATCGCATGAGGCGATACTCAAATGTAAGATGAAACAGTTGAGCTTGATCGATGATGAGGGACAAAGACGTGTGATTGTAGGACGGAACCAGGGAGTTTCCCTGAGGTTCATCTCTTCCTTACAGCTACAGAAGAGCATGTGCAAGGGGTGAAAGATTTATGCGATCCTTGCGTTAAACAAAAAGGGATTAATGAAAGGTTTAGAACACTGTCCAGTGGTGAGAGAGTTTGCAGACGTATTTCCAGAGGAGTTACCTGGGATGATGCCAGACAAGGAATTTGAGTTCACTATAGACCTAAAACTGGGAACTGAACCGATAGCGAGAACACCTTCTCGGATGTCGACCTCGAAATTACAAGAGTTAAGAATGCAACTGAGGAGTTGCTGGACCTGGGACTGATACGTCCTAGTGTGTCACCATGGGGTGCACTTGTTATTTTCATACGAAAGAAGGATGGGTCGTGGAGGCTCTGCATTGACTACCATCAATTGAACAAGGCCACGATCAATAATCAATATCCATTGCCAAGGATTGATGATCTATTCGATCAAATGAAGGGCATGACAATGTTCTCAAAGATCGATTTGCGATCAAGGTATCACCAGTTATGGATTAAGGAAGATGACGTCCCTAAGACCACCTTTAAGATGAGGTTTCGACATTACGAGTTTATTGTTTTACCATTTGGATTGACAAATGCCCCATGGGTATTTATGAGTTTGATGAATGGGGTGTTCCGCGAGTACTTGGACAAGTTCGTCCAAGTATTCATTGATGATATTTTGATTTACTCTTGGACGATGGAGGAGCATGACGAGAACTTGCGCTTGGTACTACAGTGTCTGCGAGAGCACAAATTGTATGGGAAGTTATCCAAATGCTCATTTTATCAATCGAAGATTCACTACTTAGGGAATGTCATCTTCGACGAAGGCATCACCGTGGATCCAGCCAAGGTCAAGGATGTTATGGAATGTCCTATGCCAACGAATGTCCCAGAAGTGTGTAGCTTCATGGGTTTATCAAGATACTATCAACGATTCATCGAGGGGCTTTTGAAGATAGCAAATCCGATCATGGAATTACAGAAGAAAAACCAAAAGTTTGTTTGGACTGAGAAATGTGCGAAAGCATTTCGGAGGCTCAAGGAGTTGTTGACAATAGCACCGATACTAAAGGTCCCAGACATGGATGCAAAATTCTTGGTATGCATTGACGCATCCAAGGAAGGCTTAGGCAGAGTCTTGATGCAAGACATACGAGTGATCGCTTACATTTCAAGGAAACTGAGAAGGCATGAGGAGAACTACGCGACACACGATTTGGAGTTGTTAGCCATCGTATATGCCTTAAAGGTTTGGAGACACTACCTTATTAGATAGAATTTTGATCTAAAGACTGACCACTGTGGACTACAACACATATTTACGTAAAGCGACCTGAACGCATGACAATGACATTGGTCGGAATTGCTTAGCGAGTACGACTTCGAGATTACTTACATAAAAGGATCAGTGAACCGAGTGGCAGATGCATTGAGTTGGAGACCACACATCTTTTTGGTGCTACCTCTTCAGACGAATCTACATTAAAATATTATAACCTTACAGCGTGACGATGACTGATACAAAGAGGTCGAGGGTTTTATCGGACAAAACAAAATGATGGTACCACGATTTGAAGGATTTTCACTTGATAGCGATGGTTTATTAAGGTTTAAAAATCAAATCTATGTACCACTGAACGATGAGTTGAGGATGTTGATCCTAAGCGAGGCTCATAGAGCAGTTTACATGGCTCACCCAGGAGTCACGAAGATGAGGGCAGACCTTAAACCCTTATTCTTATGGAAGGTAATGAAGGCAGACATAGTCAACTATGTGGCCAAATGTCTAGAATGTCAGCAGGTAAAGGCTGAACATAGACACCCAACATGATTACTACAACCACACGCTATTCCGGAATCGAAATGGGAGGTTATCTCGATGGATTTTATCGTTGGATTGCCACTAACAGCGAGGAGACATGACTCGATTTTAGTAGTAGTAAACACTTTGACAAATATTTCTCACTTTATTCCTATGCATACGATGTATCATACAACTGACATAGCTAGAGTTTTCATTAGTGAGATTGTGAGGTTGCATGGTGTGCCTAAGTGGATTATATCCAATCGAGGATTGGTGTTTACTAGACGATTTTGGATGAGTTTCCAAGAGGCCTTGGGAACCCAACTTAACTTTAGTACTGTGTATCACCCAAAGACTGATGGGAAGATCGAATGAACGAACCAGACCTTGGAGGACATGTTGTGCATGTATGTGATGGACCAACAAAAGCATTGGGAAGAATTCTTGCCACTAGTGGAGTTCGCTTACAACAACAGTTACCAGAGCACCATTAAGATGGCGCCTTTCGAGTTTCTTTACGGGTGACCGTGTCAGACGCCTTTGAGTTAGGATCGACTTGAGGATAGGGTCCTGGTGGGACCATAAGAGATCCAAGAAATAGAAGAACAAATGAAAACAATAAGACAAAGGATTAAAGAAGTGCAGGATCGACAAAAGAGTTATGTCGATGCACACCGTGTCGACCGTAGTTACAAGGTCGACGATCGAGTCTTCTTGCAGGTTAAACTACATAAGAGTTCGATAAAGTTTGGGAAGGGAGCTAAAATCTCTCCTAGGTTTGTGGGACCTTTCAAGATTGTGGAGAGAAAGGGGCCCGTGGCCTATCGACTAGCCTTGCTTGATTCTTTGAGGCGCATGCNCTCAATTAATTGATTATGTTAATCATTATGTTAAATGCCTTGTTAACTACTGTAATAAATTGTTATGTAACAGATATGTAATTACCTTGTTGATTTGCTACAACAATGTTATTAGTTGACAGTTGCCTCCTCAATGATAATAAACAGCTAGTGTGGTTAGTTCAGTCATTATATCTAGACTAATGTTGAGGTTTAACTGTTCATAAGTGCTATAGGTAGAATTCCACTTTAAGAATGTTAATGTTGTTATTCAAGTTTATGGTTAGTTGGATTTATAGATATCGCGTAATTGGTAACCCAAAATCGCTAAATTTGAGTCGTAATTCATGTTAAGTTCAGTTGGTAACTCATTAACTAATGGGATTTAGACTGGATAATTGATCTGTAATTAACGCCAGTTTAAATCATAGATATTGACCATTTATCCTTGATTAATGGTTGGGTTGTTGACAAATTTATTTTTAGCTTGCGCTTCCCATTGAGGGTGTTGTTGTTCATTTTAATTAATGTTTGTACTTGGTTTTGTAAACATTTAATGTGCTTGGTTTGCTCACAGTAAGGGTTATAGTTACTTGTGTAATTAATTTTGGGTGCGTGGGGTTGTTAGGATGATTGTCCTTAGCTTAGTAGGCTTGGTCTGCTTGTGTTAGGCGTGATGTAGACACCTCCTTGTTCCTCAGAACAGTCGCTAGCCTTGAGACCTTAAATGGTCAAAATCAATGGGAACCTGGGCTTGAGCGTTGCTTATGTGTCCTGGAGGTCCTAACCATTGCAGGGTAGGACGGGCGGGTAGTCATTCTTATTCTTCATCAATTGAATGTCATACATTACTTCCAGGTGCTTGATTTGATTTTATGTTAGGTCGTTATGTTTGTTGTGGCGTGAGTTGCATGCATTGTGTTCGTCGACGTGTTGCGATGTTGAGTATAATGTCATTATTACCTTCCTACATACACACACACAAAAAAAAAGTTTTCACTTGTTATATGAGGCTTGTTGTCGTAACGAAATGGGAGGTTTGTTACATATGGTATCAGAGTGGGTTCGACCCGCGACTTGGGATCGCAACGAATTTCGTTGATATGATTTGATTATAATGTTACTAATTGAGTTGACTTGTATTCGTGCAGGTAATCATGGTTAGAGGACGCCGTGAAGGCAGACGACGGGGTGCTAGGGGAGGGGGCATGAATCCTCTAGTAGAATCCATGCTTGAGGGATCTAACCCTCAGGGAGACGAGCAAGTTGTCGGACAGGAGCAGATAGAAGTTGGTGATGTGGTCGGAATGATGAGATCTTTTCAGTGCATGTCTGAGGCACTAATCAAGTATTTGGACAGAGATGAGGCCATGGCGATGGCACCCCCTGAGGTTCCACCACGTGCTCCGGTCGGTACTGGTAGCATTTACCATGAACTCAAGAAGGTCAAATTTCCCAAGTTCTTTGGTGCCCCGGATGGCACAACCGCCGAGGCATGGTTGGAGAACATGGCGATGTGCTTTGCACTTCATGATTATACCTCCAACATGAAGTTCTGCATGGCGGTCTTCCAACTGAAAGGAAGCGCTCTTCTATGGTGGAAGATGCTCCTACCGTAGCTGAACATGGCCATCGAAGACGTGTCATGGGAACTGTTTGAGGAACGGTTCCAAGAAAGGTGCCCTTTAGAGGAATTCATTGAGCGTCAACTCAATGAGTTAAACGCCTTATGATAGGGAGGTCGTACGGTGCCCAAGTACGAGGCCCGTTTTATGGAGCTGCTCCAGTATGCTCCACACCTTAACACTGAGAAACCTAAGGTCAATAGGTTCGTGTTCGGCCTTAACATCAACATACATGCAAAGGTCAGGATTTTGATGCCTCAAACCTTGCATGATGTCGTCCAGAAGGCCCTCATAGCAGAGGAGGAGCTTATCAGCGGGGGTCAGACCAGGACTCCAGTGAGACCAGCAGGGAAGGTGTCTTTTGGAGCACAAAAACATTAGACACCAACTAGACATATGTTGGGATATCGTGGCTTCTAGAGGGGATCCACTTTCACTACACCTCGACAACCGATGCCTCACCAACGAACACCTTATCGGGGACCACAACATCAGCAACACCATCGGCCACAACAACAACAGTTTAGGCCTATTCAGCAGAACAAACCAAGATTCCAGGCTGGAGGGCCGTCACCTTCTACTTCGGGTACCAGGACTACTAGGCCCAAAAAGGGGAGTTGGACGTGTGGGGAGCCACACTACCAGCGCGACTGTCCAGTGGAGAGGACTAGATCATTTGGATCAGCCGAACCCACTACCATGGGAGATATGGGCAAGGCCCATCGGATTCATGCAGCGGTGAATAATCACCAGGCAGAGCATTAATCAACTGTGCTCGAGACAACAGGTACCGTCACTGACCAAACCCTTAGTATTTTGATAGATCACGATGCTACCAAGAGTTTCATTTCCGATGCAGCACTGAAAAGGATTAAGGTAAAGGTAGTCGAACATGACAAGTTTAGCTTCGTAGAGATGGCTTCAGGATCCAAACAGAAGGTTGAAGGAAACGTTATGGGCTGCATCCTTAACCTGGGAGAGTTTGTCACAAGGGCCAACCTATACGTCACGATCTTAGGATCTTATGATATCGTAATTGGTATGGACTGGTTGGAATCGCATGAGGCGATAATCAAATGTAAGATGAAACAGTTGAGCTTGGTCGATGATGAGGGACATAGACGTGTGATTGTAGGACGGAACCAGGGAGTTTCCTTGAGGTTCATCTCTTCCTTACAACTACAGAAGAGCATGCGCAAGGGGTGAACGCTTTATGCGATCCTTGCGTTAAACAAAAAGGGATTAATGAAAGGTTTAGAACACTGTCCAGTGGTGAGAGAGTTTGCAGACATATTTCCAGAGGAGTTACCTGGGATGATGCCAGACAAGGAATTTGAGTTCACTATAGACCTAAAACCAGGAACTGAACCGATAGCGAGAACACCTTCTCGGATGTCGACCTCGGAATTACAAGAGTTAAGATTGCAACTGAGGAGTTGTTGGACCTGGGACTGATACGTCCTAGTGTGTCACCATGGGGTGCACTTGTTATTTTCATACAAAAGAAGGATGGGTCGTGGAGGCTCTGCATTGACTACCATCAATTGAACAAGGCCACGATCAAGAATCAATATCCATTGCCAAGGATTGATGATCTATTCGATCAAATGAAGGGCATGACAGTGTTCTCAAAGATTGATTTGCGATCAAGGTATCACGAGTTATGGATTAAGGAAGATGACGTCTCTAAGACCACCTTTAAGATGAGGTTTCGACATTACGAGTTTATTGTTTTACCATTTGGATTGACAAATGCCCCATGGGTATTTATGAGTTTGATGAATGGGGTGTTCCGCGAGTACTTGGACAAGTTCGTCCAAGTATTCATTGATGATATTTTGATTTACTCTTGGACGATGGAGGAGCATGACGAGAACTTGCGCTTGGTACTACAGTGTCTGCGAGAGCACAAATTGTATGGGAAGTTATCCAAATGCTCATTTTATCAATCGAAGATTCACTACTTAGGGAATGTCATCTTCGACGAAGGCATCACCGTGGATCCAGCCAAGGTCAAGGCTATTATGGAATGTCCTATGCCAACGAATGTCCCAGAAGTGTGTAGCTTCATGGGTTTATCAGGATACTATCGACGATTCGTCGAGGGGTTTTTGAAGATAGCAAATCCGATCATGGAATTATAGAAGAAAAAAAAAAGTTTGTTTGGACTGAGAAATGTGCGAAAGCATTTTGGAGGCTCAAGGAGTTGTTGACAATAGCACCGATACTAAAGGTCCCAGACATGGATGCAGAATTCTTGGTATGCATTGACGCATCCAAGGAAGGCTTAGGCAGAGTCTTGATGCAATACATACGAGTGATCGCTTACATTTCGAGGAAACTGAGAAGGCATGAGGAGAACTACGCGACACACGATTTGGAGTTGTTAGCCATCGTATATGCCTTAACAGTTTGGAGACACTACCTTATTAGATAGAATTTTGATCTAAAGACTTACCACTGTGGACTACAACACATATTTACGTAAAGCGACCTGAACGCATGACAATGACGTTGGTCGGAATTGCTTAGCGAGTACGACTTCGAGATTACTTACATAAAAGGAACAGTGAACCGAGTGGCGGATGCATTGAGTTGGAGACCACACATCTTTTTGGTGCTACCTCTTCAGACGAATCTACATTAAAATATTATAACCTTACAGCGTGACGATGACTGGTACAAAGAGGTCGAGGGTTTTATCGGACAAAACAAAATGATGGTACCACGATTTGAAGTATTTTCACTTGATAGCGATGGTTGATTGAGGTTTAAAAATCAAATCTATGTACCGTTGAACGATGAGTTGAGGATGTTGATCCTAAGCGAGGCTCATAGAGCAGTTTACATGGCTCACCCAGGAGTCACGAATATGAGGGCAGACCTTAAACCCTTATTCTTATGGAAGGTAATGAAGGCAGACATAGTCAACTATGTGGCCAAATGTCTAGAATGTCAGCAGGTAAAGGCTGAACATAGACACCCAACATGATTACTACAACCACACGCTATTCCGGAATCGAAATGGGAGGTTATCTCGATGGATTTTATTGTTGGATTGTCACTAACGGCGAGGAGACATGACTTGGATTGTCACAAAGATTTCTCACTTTATTCCTATGCATACGATGTATCATACAGCTAACATAGCTAGAGTTTTCATTAGTGAGATTGTGAGGTTGCATGGTGTGCCTAAGTGGATTATATCCAATCGAGGATTGGTGTTTACTGGACGATTTTGGATGAGTTTCCAAGAGGCCTTGGGAACCCAACTTAACTTTAGTACTGCGTATCACCCAAAGACTGATGGGAAGATCGAATGAACGAACCAGACCTTGGAGGACATGTTGTGCATGTATGTGATGGACCAACAAAAGCATTGGGAACAATTCTTGCCACTAGTGGAGTTCGCTTACAACAACAGTTACCAGAGCACCATTAAGATGGCGCCTTTCGAGTTTCTTTACGGGTGACCGTGTCAGACGCCTTTGAGTTGGGATCGACTTGAGGATAGGGTCCTGGTGGTACCATAAGAGATCCAAGAAATAGAAGAACAAATGCAAACAATAAGACAAAGGATTAAAGAAGTGCAGGATCGACAAAAGAGTTATGTCGATGCACACCGTGTCGACCGTAGTTACAAGGTCGACGATCGAGTCTTCTTGCGGGTTAAACTACATAAGAGTTCGATCAAGTTTGGGAAGGGAGCTAAAATCTCTCCTAGGTTTGTGGGACCTTTCAAGATTGTGGAGAGAAAGGGGCCCGTGGCCTATCGACTAGCCTTGCTTGATTCTTTGAGGCGCATGCACGATGTTTTTCATGTATCTATTTTGAGACATTATATTAGTGATCCTACACATGTTATTGACATGAGTTCCTTGCAGGTGACGGACGAGGGGGCGCTCACGGCTAAGCCGATCCACATATTGGATCATCGCGTTCGACATCTATGGTGTCAAACGATAGAGTAGGTCAAGCTCCAGTGGGACAATTATAGTCCGCACTCGGCGACCTGGGATGACGCATATGATATGCGCCAAAAGTTTTCATTTTTGTTTGATAGATAGACATATGATACACTTTATTTTAGCATTTATACTATGAAACTTCGGGACAAAGTTTAGACCAAGAGAACACTTGCTCGCAAGTGATTCGAATTACTATTCTATTAAAACTTTTGATTTTGATTATGAGGCGTTATGGGTTGATGACATGTTATTTTACTGCATTAACATAGATAGGTGCTATTGACTCGGTTTACTGAGTGTG
>JZKD02S2115854.1:18126-38049 GCA_000966675.3 Picea glauca
CGGCCCTATTGTACCAATAGACACTTTAGTTGACAGGAAAAGTCTAATATAAGTAAGATGAAATCTTTCATTGTAGACACACACACTTGTGAGTTTTGGAAATTTCAGCAAGTACACTTCTTGGTAAAAGTTGTGCACCTCTCTTGGGCACTAGAGTTCTAGGGTTTTGTGCACCATCTTGCGTGCTAGGATATTATTTGTGGTGAAAATGTCTTTCTCTTGAAGAGTATAGCAAAGGGTTTGGTTGGGTTTTTCTCCCTTGTTTGAGAAGGGTTTCCCAGGATACATCCTGTGTTCTTGTGCATGGTGCTTCTTCATGTGATCTTAGTTGTTGTAGCATTTATGGTTATGGTTAATTGTTAAAATGGAATGAACTTCATGCTTAACCTAATGCTATGAAAATTCAACATGCACATGGGTTGAAACTTGATGTGATGGTATAAATCTGTGTTGCAGAGTCTGACATAGTTTTGTCGCAGGTTCTAACATTGTTTGTTGTAGGTTTTCATGATTACATATTAGATTATGTAAGGTGATGATATAAAATAAAAGGCTATCTTGGATTCATGGAACTAACCCATGAGCATGGATCGAGGCATTTTCTGTTGAATAACAATGTTGGTTATGATGGTGAAGTTAATGGTACCTTGGTTATGTGATATATCTTGATTATGGAAGCTATAGATGTCATTGAAGCACACTACTAATACATGTATTGTTGGATGTGTATTATTTGTTGTAGTAAATGAAGGATTGAGTCTAATCTATAGTTGATGCATGATTGATACACTTCTAGTACATCGGTAGAGGCACCTACTAGCAGTTTGATTAGCACATGTTTTGTGGATTTGGCATACATGCATTAGTGCATGGTTGATGTACTTGCTTCGTACAAGTAGTGATACATGTTGATGTACGTGTTCGGTACACTCATACATGGTATATGTTTGGATGATAGTACTTGGCTAAAAGTACACCATTGGTATATGCACATGGTTGGCATATTGGTAGATGCACATGGTTTGCATGTTGATGGAGGCATATGATTGGTATACTATTGTCACATGTTTTGGTACATGATGTATTTGTTCATTCATTGACATATCTTTTTCTTCATGATGTTTGGTATGGCATGAGTTTGATGCATGGACAGGTCCAAGCATCATCATATGGTAGCATATCTTTCATTTTGTAGATAATATAGGGGGATGCATACCCATAGGGTGAGTCATTCTTCTTCCAATGATTCTAGGAGGAGATATTTTTCAGATGCATACTTGGTAAAATAGCCCTATATTTGAAGAAAGAACACAGAGGCATAATTCCAGGGGGAGCGATGGTCACAGGGGGAGCATGAGCAATGTATCTTCAGAATTACATTAGAGTGATATCCCTTGTTAAAAAAGGGGAGATATTTTCAAAGGCATTCAAACAGGGGGAGCAGCCACAAGGAGAGTTCAAGTAGGGGGAGTAGCCCCAAGTGGAGAATGACCCTTTTCCATTGATGTCAACGGGGGAGAGATAGTCACAGTGATGTGATTGATGACTATTGATGTAGAGAATGCCTTGTCTACATGTTGACATCAATTATTGGTGTTGACATCAATGTTGGTATTGTCAGCAATGCCAAAGGGGGAGATTGTTGGATTATGTTGTCATTGATGCCAAAGGTTTAATTAATTGATGTCAAGGGATTGATTGATTGATTTCAAGGGATTGATTGATGCCAAAGGATGATTGATTGAATGATTTCAAAGGTCAAAGGTTTGATGTATACATGTCTTATCATAGTATATTGATCAAGTATGTCAAGTGGAGTCATAGTCATATGATGTCATTAATATGATGCATAGATGAAGATGGATCAATGTGTTTCATTGGTATATGATGCATTGTTGGATTGATGTAAAGATGAATCATTATTGTCTTATCATGGTTGATAAGGTGTACAAATGGATGAACTCCAAAGTGCCCCCCTCATGGGAAGACGCTTTGCGGTTGAGTTATCCTTGAAGTATGGTTATAATTATATGTGGAATAATGAGTTGAAGATCAGTAAATTTTTCAGTGGAACTATCCTAGATGGATAGTGTTTGTCATGCCATTACCGGTGGTATGTGGAATGTCACATAACTCCTCACGGTTTGAGAGTTATGACCTTATGAAGTTGGAGGACCCTCATAGGTAGGATTGAAGCTCGAAAAGGTCAAAGAAGTCAAAGAGCTTGCAAAGAATAAATTATTATTTAAATGGTAAAGAAAAGTGACAAAGTCAAGGAGGAATATTTAAATGGAGAAATTTCTATTTATGGAAAGTGGTTAACCTAGAAATAGGTTAAGTGACCTAGAAATGGGTTAAGTGACCTAGAAATGGGTTAAGTGACCTAGACGTGGGTTAAGTGACCTAGAATATGCTTCTAAGGAAGATACTTGGAGAGTATAAATAAGAGGCAAGGGTATCTTGTGTAAGTGCATATTTCTTTTGTGTATCTTGTGTGTATATCTTGTGCATCTTTTGAGTGTGTATTGAAGATATATTCTGAGAGGGAGATTGTCTGGAGGATCTCATGGATGTAGTAAAGTTTTGGTAAGTCAAATATCATGACAGAAAAAGCCTCGGAAGTTCAGAAACCCTAGTTTCTGAGGTATATGCGGGTTGTAGTGAGTCATGGCACGTACATACGTGGGTTGAATGAGGACAGGGCACGTACAGTGGATGAAGTCATGTATACTTGTGTGTGAGCTAGTGTCAAGCTCTTGAAGACTGAAGCATGTTCCAGATCTGCATTCTATGGGGTCAGATCTGCCATAGAAACTATGGTATGGTTACATTGTTGTCTTAATGAATACTCTTGCTTGTTGTGTAGTGAATGATTACGGCATTCTTGGTATGGCTGTTGAGATATGGTTTATGTTGGCTGATAGAGTGAGAAACACTCTTTTGATTCAGTATTGATATGATTGCATTAATATGTTGATTTCTTATGCATGATTGAGTAGCATTCATATTGTATGGTTGAAGAGCATGAGCAAGTTGTTGGAGAACTTGGATGTGTTGTGATTGGTTATGGGTCAAATGGGATAGTGAAAGACAGAAGAGAATGTGATTAAAGGTTGCAGAGGATCTGAGTTAATCTTGAAGAGAAAACCCTAAATGCTCAGAAGTGATACGTAGGCTGTAGTACAGACCGACCGCGTACATAAGCGAGATGTGTGCGTAAATACACATGTTGCACTACCAATAGGTCGCGTACCTATTGACAGATTGATATATGTTGAGGATTGTTGCCTCATCTCAGTTGGTGTTGAGGGTGTAAGTCGAGTCTTGCATTATAGAGTTGGTGCTCTTGTAGAGTTGTACTCTATTCAGTTGTTGTTGATAAACTAAGGATTGTAGTCCATAATAAAAAGAAAAATTGTACATACATCTTGTGTTCCTTGTGTTCCTTGTGATGATGATTTCTTGTTGATATATTGATGATATATGTTGCAGATATATGTTCTCATCTAACTGATTATAAATGGCAGCAATAAGTAATGAGATAATGGTGATTGTTAACTAAGGATTTTTGTGTAGGGGAAGTTTTGGGAAAAAGATCCCCACACTCATTCACCCCCCCTCTAAGTCTGGTCGTTGTGTCTAATAGTAACTGACACATAGAATATTTTGGGTTGCTTCCAACCGAGAAAAATGACCACCACATTCTCCAATGTGGTAGTCGTTCAGAGAGAGATCTGCTTTTTCATGGATAAGGCACCGACAAAGAATGCAATCTACACCTTGATGATACAAAGTGTCATCGAGTATGAGAAAGTTTTGTTCCTGATGGCGAATTCATTGACGCTCATTGCGGGAAGCATAAGTGGGGCACTTCAAAGTCTACAGATAGACTAGCATATCTCCATACCAGGGGTCCAAATATGCAATTAGAAAAATATCTCCTTTGATAGGTGATTATTCAAGCGTAATATCACTAGACTCGATTGGAAGCTCTGAAATAAGTTCGACAAAGACCAACGAATTTTTGGATTTCACGGAAACAAAATCCAAGTCAAATTCTTGGAGGATTACAATCCATCTACTGATATTTTTGCTAATGACTCTTCGTGTCAACAAATATTGGAAAGGGTTCACAATGACAATGACAGTGGTCTTGCGAAGAAAAATATAATGACTGAACCATTGGACAACATGCACTGCTACCAAAGCAAGCTTCTCAATGTGGGAATAGTTGAGTTCTGACCCAACCAGGCCTCAGCTCAGGTAATAAATAACATGATATTCAAGCATATCATCCTCTTGAACCAATACCATACCGATGGTCGACTCTGCAGTGGCCAAGTAAAACAAGAAAAAAAAATTATAATCGGGAGGCCAGAGCAGAGGAGCATACGTAAGGGAGCATTTTAACGCTTCAAAAGAGCGTTGAGCAGCTTCATCCCAATAGAATGGAACTCCCTTTTTCAACAGACGCATAAACCCTTTAGTAATCTCAATATAATTTACAACAAAATACCGAAGAAAGTTTGTTTTTCCCCTGTAGGCTCTGAAGTTGGGGTATTGTGCACGGGGGAGAAAATTGAACTATCGCCTCAACCTTGAGAGGATCGACCATGATCCCTGTTGTCGAAACAATGAAACCTAAGAGACGACCTAACGTCATGTAGAAACTTCACTTGTTAGGATTCAATTGAATATGATAGTAGTGACATCGCTCAAAGATTAGTTGAAGGTGTGTGGGATGATTAGATATCTTGTGAGAGCGTGATGCTAGATCATCAAGATATGCCTTGAATATATCTCTAAGGTCGTGAAAAGAAAATGACATGGCCCACTGAAAAGTGGCTCCAACATTCTTCAGGCCAAAAGGAATCTTAAGATATGCAAACGTACGCCAAGGAAAAATAAAAGTTGTTTTATGTTGGTCTTCGGGTTTGATCTGAATCTGGTTATATCCTGAAAATTCATCCATGAATGAAAAAACCTTGCAGTCTGCGCATTCATCAACAATATGATCGATGAATGGGGTGGGAATATTATCTTTCAAACAGGCCTTGTTCAAGTCACAAAATTCCATGCACACGGGAATCATACCCTATTTCTTATTAACCGGAATGGGGTTTGACACCCATTCCATCAACTGTATGGGGTATATAAAACAAACTTTAAGCAGTTTCTCTACTTCATCCTTAATCATTGTCGCTTTTTGAGGATTTACCTGATGAAGCTTCTACCATAATGGCTTGGCATCAGGATAATTCATTATTTCATGTTCGAAAATTCTTGGGCCTATTCCTGGCATCTCCTCATAAGACTAAGAAAAAACGTCACATAATTCCTTAAATAACTCTGTATAAATTCGAATCTCTTCGGGGGAGAATTCTACTCTAACGAAAACATTCTCCACAATGCTAGGGGTTCTGGAGATATCTATGGGAATCATTTCAACAATTCTTTCCATATTACCCTCATCATAAAATGTGTGTGTAGCCAGAGGATTAATAGGACAAGACCTATCTCCATTCACAGTCAAAACAAATTTGCCTACCTCTATTCTCCTTAACTCTAGGAGGAAGTAATATCTATTATGATTATTGTCCCAGGGCCTGTCTAAACCAGTCAAGACCTCAAGAATTACCTCATTGGAGGGTAAGACCAGGTATAAAGGATCTATAGTGGCAAGAGAACCTTGAGCCCAAATAGGCTCGAGAACTAGATCTAACTCCTGTGCAGGAGTCGGATTGGGGTCGGCCGAAGCTTGTTGGAAAATGTTGTACGCAACTTCAGTTGTAGATAAGGGCATGGCCATGCAAAACTCCCTGTCCCTTCCATCGACTCCTATGGGGAAGGAAGATTCCATGGATCGTGAAATTAAGTTGTTTGAAACGACGCCATTTGAAAATTTTCATCCCTAGGTTGGTCGAGGGCTACCGATATAAGATTAAAATCGCCAGAAGGTGGTGGGTAATCAAAAGTATCCATCAATGATGGAAACAAACCAACCCTTAAATTTATGGTGTCGGGCTAAGGATTATCAATCATCAGGATTGTAGATGCCCCCAATGAAGGGTTAGGATGGGAGAGACAACTGGTCAATGGTCACAATTCGGCCCTCGTGTGGAAACAATAAGAGACAAAAAAATGTAGCAACCACTGCATGCATTGAATAAGTCCAACTCCTCCCTAACAAAAGGTTGTAGTCAAGAGGCACATCGACCACTTCAACTTTGACGCACACATTCTTTCCTCCTAACTGCATGGGGAAAGAAGGAATGATTCCATGTGGTCTGAACAACCGATCATCGAATGTTGTAAGAAACATAGGTGACGGAGACAAATTGGGCTGGCCAATAGCTTTCCAACACGCTAACGACATCACGCAAGTCAAGGAACCCTCGTCAACCACCGTATGGAATATATTACAAGTAAAATATTTCGTGGTGTAAGCCACTACTATCTGAAATGCAACGTAGTAAGGAAGACAAGGTTTCAAGCCATTTGGATCGAGAAAGATCACTCTCGAGTTACAAGTTCTGCAAATCCCAAGGCAGATAACAGAGCCTTTCTCTATGAAGGGAAACTTTGGAGGAATTCCAAAGTAGACATCATGTAAGGGGTTTGTTCCAAATCTTCAACAACAGAGTAGTTCTTGGCGACCCTTGCATTCGAATTATGAGAAGCTTTCTTGAACGCACCTTTCAGGATGCGTTTCATTGTTTCAACCACCATCTTTTCAATCTGGAGAGGAAATAGTGGGTTTGTGGCTTATTTTCCCTTTTTGGAAAATTCTGACATTCTGTAATCTCAGGCCCTAGTCTCTATATTAGCGTCATATTTCAACATGTAAACATTCGCGGTCGGATTATTACTGGTAGACACAGGGGCTCCCTGAATGCCCCCTTCAGCGCTCAAGGATGTTGAATCTTGAGCCATGTTTTTCCCGTGTGTAAATGGGTTCATCAACACAACAGGTTGTTGTTGTGCCAATAGCTTCTGATCTTTCGCAAGTCAGGGGCACAGATGAGTCAAGTGGTCTTTCATGCAAAGGTTACATGGATACTTTGACTTCCTCTTCTTTGTTTTTCCCCCGCCAACATTGTTATTAGTCATTTTTTCCCCTTTACTCTTCTTGTTTAGTTGTTTCTTCTTTCCTTCAGGCTGCTAGTTGGCCTTCAGGTTCGTCGACTGCACATTGTGTACGTCTGAAATTTGGGTAGGGGGAACAATCGAACCTGAGGTCTGGCTAGTCGCAGTCTGTTATATTGGCAATTGTTGCAATTTATTTGACTTCCATCGGCATGGGGTCTAGACTTCCACTTGGCCTTGTCAAGGATGGACCATGGCGCATCTAGAAAAATCTCATATAGCATGTCAGACTGAGAGTAGATCAGTTCAATATGTTGCGCTCTCATTATCTCCTCCTCCTATGAAAACACTCCAGAAGTTGCTACATCCTTGGAGATGAAAGGCACCAAAGAATTCAGGAACCAATCCAACAAGAAATATGGTGGGACCTGGACCTTAATCAACCTCTTCTGACATCGTCATTCTCGAATGTGATCAGAGATATGGTCGGCCTTAGTCTGCTCAAATTTGACCAACAATTCAGTTCCAACATCGTATCTCACAGGTGACTCGAAATGGTTCAAGAATACCACCACAAATTCATTAAAGTAAGAACACCTCGAGCGTTCGAGCTCAATGTACCATTTCACGGCACCCCCAATAAGAGTTCGTTGAAAAAGGCGCAACTGGATGGCGTCATCTCATAGTGAGTTTGAAAAGCACCATGAGTGAAAGGTTTCCACGTGATCACCTGGGTCTTCGCTAGGCTTGCCTTCAAATTTTGGAATATCCAAGGGAAACTTAGTCGACATGGGGGGCCAACACGGATCATGACAAATTGGGTCATTGAGCAACCTTGACAAGTCTAGAAAATGCAACGTTGCTAGAAATTTTATTTTAGGTTGAGTACTATGTACAGGAAAAATGGGTCTTGGAGTTTGACTGGCACCTAGTTTCCAAGAAAAATTGGACTGCTGGCTAGGGTTCTGGTAGAAATTATGGCCATGACCAACGTACTAAAATTGTGTTTTTTGTGATATCATCGGCTGACTCCCGTAATTGGACAACATGACTTGGGAAAGGATTTCTCACTGTGTTATGTTCCAAGGATTTTGGAAGGGGTTGCCCACATCCGATCCAATGGGAATAGGTACTGAACCCTGCCACAGGTTCCATTAAGCATGGAAAGGGTTTCCCCTTACCAACGTCCCTTGTGAGGGAAGTGATCCCTGCCAAGGATTCCAAAGCCCCTATGAGGATAAAACTCATGTACTTTCTCGTTGTGTAGTAATAGTACCATGCACAAGGTTCGGTTGCCCAAAACTGGGGTTGCCCCCAGCCGAGACAGCAATCAAAGAAAAAGTGTTGTTCCCAAATGCACCGAACAAAGAGAACGACATAGATCCCACCAACTTAGTGTAAGATGAAGGTCCTAAACT
Source organism: Picea glauca (assembly GCA_000966675.3). Classification (NCBI taxonomy): domain Eukaryota; kingdom Viridiplantae; phylum Streptophyta; class Pinopsida; order Pinales; family Pinaceae; genus Picea; species Picea glauca. The sequence continues at coordinate 26,631 of JZKD02S2115854.1, forward strand.
GTCTGCTCCAAACAAGTTGTAATTAGCATTCGGCCTAATGCGTTGTTGGAAAGCACCACCTAGTGAGGGGGATGAAGGAGGTATATGACCCCCACTGTAAGGGATAGCATTAAAGGGGACTGAATTTCCCCTGGTAGACCTTTGCACGGGAGTGTTTGACCTCCTAGACCCATGGTCTATAAGGTGGAGTAGGTAAATACTGAGTTCGAATCGAAGTCAAGCATCCCATATGATAATGGAGGGTTTGCCACACTCTGTGTAAATGGAGCAGTGGTTGCCACCGATGATAGTATTTGGATCACTACCCGAGGTACAGGGAGTCAAGACCACTGTGGTATGGACTGGAAAAGGTGGGTTAGGAGGAAAAATACCCACTGTGGCAGTAGCCGAAACAGGATTATGAGGGCTCTCGGATGAAGTAGCAACATTTGCTTCCATGACTGCTTGTACGACTAACTGGCACTCGGAAGGTGTCACTTCAGGAATGAAAACTTGTACTAAGATCAGCACCGACAAGTCAGTAATCAGAGATTTGGTTGGCCCGAAAGATTCCTCCCCAAGGTCAGAAATGGTAGGTTCCTTCAGAGTCGAATAGTCTCCTCGCGTATCAGGCTCAGACACAATTTCATGCAGCCTGGTTGCTTCGAACGACCCTTTTTTGTTAAGTCTTCATCGTAATTGTGGCAGAGGTGGATCCAATGCAACCAGCAGCAGGACCTGAAGCCTTCGTGACCGGAAAAGCTCTTGATCTTCCACTTTGTGAAAAGATCAATCGACACAGTAAGTAGTAACTAGAATTTAAACACCAAGCACACACTATAAAAATTCCTATAAGACAAATCAAGTAATCAACTATCTAGTAGGAAGAACAATTACGCTAGCCAACACTAGAGAAATTAACCAGTGAAAATGCAACTCGAACATGGAAGCACCCTCCAGTTATACTCTGTGAAGCATGACCTGACATCTTCCCTAGGTACCATGGTATACCCTTGTAGTCACCCATGTAAGTCCCTAAAATATGGGAAACTAAGTTTCCATCTCACAGTCAGTCACCAGGAGGGTAGAGTCGACAGTCGAGAGGATCGCAATGAGTACGATAACAAGTATGAAACCTATTGAGGGTATCGAAAGAAAGCGGTTCAGAAGACAATAGAGGATATTGAATGGATTCGAGGTCCATGAAGCTTCGTAGGAAAATGAAGTCGGTAGTACTCCCACGACAGATCCTCAATATGCATTCCCCAATACATTTAGTCTGACTTTGGAGGGTTATATCTACTGCCTTTCCTCACGTGACCTCGTGTTTAGCCCCTATTTTAGAGGCGGGTCCCAGATAAATTTTACCACACTGGACTTAAACACTCCCTAACTCTAACTCCAATGTTTCTTTAACGACCTTGAAGATTTTCCTCTCCAACCTAATTCAAGGCTCTAACCCTAAACTAGTCNCGGCCCTATTGTACCAATAGACACTTTAGTTGACAGGAAAAGTCTAATATAAGTAAGATGAAATCTTTCATTGTAGACACACACACTTGTGAGTTTTGGAAATTTCAGCAAGTACACTTCTTGGTAAAAGTTGTGCACCTCTCTTGGGCACTAGAGTTCTAGGGTTTTGTGCACCATCTTGCGTGCTAGGATATTATTTGTGGTGAAAATGTCTTTCTCTTGAAGAGTATAGCAAAGGGTTTGGTTGGGTTTTTCTCCCTTGTTTGAGAAGGGTTTCCCAGGATACATCCTGTGTTCTTGTGCATGGTGCTTCTTCATGTGATCTTAGTTGTTGTAGCATTTATGGTTATGGTTAATTGTTAAAATGGAATGAACTTCATGCTTAACCTAATGCTATGAAAATTCAACATGCACATGGGTTGAAACTTGATGTGATGGTATAAATCTGTGTTGCAGAGTCTGACATAGTTTTGTCGCAGGTTCTAACATTGTTTGTTGTAGGTTTTCATGATTACATATTAGATTATGTAAGGTGATGATATAAAATAAAAGGCTATCTTGGATTCATGGAACTAACCCATGAGCATGGATCGAGGCATTTTCTGTTGAATAACAATGTTGGTTATGATGGTGAAGTTAATGGTACCTTGGTTATGTGATATATCTTGATTATGGAAGCTATAGATGTCATTGAAGCACACTACTAATACATGTATTGTTGGATGTGTATTATTTGTTGTAGTAAATGAAGGATTGAGTCTAATCTATAGTTGATGCATGATTGATACACTTCTAGTACATCGGTAGAGGCACCTACTAGCAGTTTGATTAGCACATGTTTTGTGGATTTGGCATACATGCATTAGTGCATGGTTGATGTACTTGCTTCGTACAAGTAGTGATACATGTTGATGTACGTGTTCGGTACACTCATACATGGTATATGTTTGGATGATAGTACTTGGCTAAAAGTACACCATTGGTATATGCACATGGTTGGCATATTGGTAGATGCACATGGTTTGCATGTTGATGGAGGCATATGATTGGTATACTATTGTCACATGTTTTGGTACATGATGTATTTGTTCATTCATTGACATATCTTTTTCTTCATGATGTTTGGTATGGCATGAGTTTGATGCATGGACAGGTCCAAGCATCATCATATGGTAGCATATCTTTCATTTTGTAGATAATATAGGGGGATGCATACCCATAGGGTGAGTCATTCTTCTTCCAATGATTCTAGGAGGAGATATTTTTCAGATGCATACTTGGTAAAATAGCCCTATATTTGAAGAAAGAACACAGAGGCATAATTCCAGGGGGAGCGATGGTCACAGGGGGAGCATGAGCAATGTATCTTCAGAATTACATTAGAGTGATATCCCTTGTTAAAAAAGGGGAGATATTTTCAAAGGCATTCAAACAGGGGGAGCAGCCACAAGGAGAGTTCAAGTAGGGGGAGTAGCCCCAAGTGGAGAATGACCCTTTTCCATTGATGTCAACGGGGGAGAGATAGTCACAGTGATGTGATTGATGACTATTGATGTAGAGAATGCCTTGTCTACATGTTGACATCAATTATTGGTGTTGACATCAATGTTGGTATTGTCAGCAATGCCAAAGGGGGAGATTGTTGGATTATGTTGTCATTGATGCCAAAGGTTTAATTAATTGATGTCAAGGGATTGATTGATTGATTTCAAGGGATTGATTGATGCCAAAGGATGATTGATTGAATGATTTCAAAGGTCAAAGGTTTGATGTATACATGTCTTATCATAGTATATTGATCAAGTATGTCAAGTGGAGTCATAGTCATATGATGTCATTAATATGATGCATAGATGAAGATGGATCAATGTGTTTCATTGGTATATGATGCATTGTTGGATTGATGTAAAGATGAATCATTATTGTCTTATCATGGTTGATAAGGTGTACAAATGGATGAACTCCAAAGTGCCCCCCTCATGGGAAGACGCTTTGCGGTTGAGTTATCCTTGAAGTATGGTTATAATTATATGTGGAATAATGAGTTGAAGATCAGTAAATTTTTCAGTGGAACTATCCTAGATGGATAGTGTTTGTCATGCCATTACCGGTGGTATGTGGAATGTCACATAACTCCTCACGGTTTGAGAGTTATGACCTTATGAAGTTGGAGGACCCTCATAGGTAGGATTGAAGCTCGAAAAGGTCAAAGAAGTCAAAGAGCTTGCAAAGAATAAATTATTATTTAAATGGTAAAGAAAAGTGACAAAGTCAAGGAGGAATATTTAAATGGAGAAATTTCTATTTATGGAAAGTGGTTAACCTAGAAATAGGTTAAGTGACCTATAAATAGGTTAAGTGACCTAGAAAAAGGTTAAGTGACCTAGAAATGGGTTAAGTGACATAGAAATGGGTTAAGTGACCTAGACATGGGTTAAGTGACCTAGAATATGCTTCTAAGGAAGATACTTGGAGAGTATAAATAAGAGGCAAGGGTATCTTGTGTAAGTGCATATTTCTTTTGTGTATCTTGTGTGTATCTCTTGTGCATATTTTGAGTGTGTATTGAAGATATATTCTGAGAGGGAGATTGTCTGGAGGATCTCATGGATGTAGTAAAGTTTTGGTAAGTCAAATATCATGACAGAAAAAGTCTCGGAAGTTCAGAAACCCTAGTTTCTGAGGTATATGAGGGTTGTAGTGAGCCAAGGTGCATACATACACGGGATGAATGAGGATAGGGCTCGTACAATGGATGAATTCATGTAGACTTGTGTGTGACATGGTTTAAATCTCTTGAATACTGAAGCAGGTTCCAGATCTGCATTCTATGGGCTCAGATCTACCATAAAAACTATGTTATGGTTACATTGTTGTCTTGATGGATACTCTTTCTTGTTGTGTAGTGAATGCTTAAGGCATTCTTGGTATGGTTGTTGAGATGTGGTTTGTGTTGGATGATAGAGTGAGAAACAATATTTTTATTCAGTATTGATATGATTTCCATAATATGTTGATTACTTATGCATGATTGAGTAGCATTCATATTGTATGGTTGAGGAGCATGAGAAAGTTTTTGAAGAGCTTGGATGTGTTGTGATTGGTTATGGGTCAAATGGGATAGTGAAAGACAGAAGAGAATGTGATTAAATATTGCAAAGGATCTGAGTTAATCTTGAAGAGAAAACCCTAAATGCTCAAAAGTGATACGTAGGCTGTAGTACAGACCGGTCACGTACGTAAGCGATATGTGCATGTAAATACACATGTTGCATTACCAATAGGTCGCATACCTGTTGACAGATTGATATATGTTGAGGATTGTTGCCTCATATCAGTTGGTGTTGAGGGTGTAAGCCGAGTCTTGCATTATAGAGTTGGTGCTCTTGTAGAGTTGTACTCTATTCAGTTGTTGTTGATAACCTAAGGATTGTAGTCCATAATAAAAAGAAAAATTGTACATACATCTTGTGTTCCTTGTGTTCCTTGTGATGATGATTTCTTGTTGATATATTGATGATATATGTTGTAGATATATGTTCTCATCTAACTGATTATAAATGGCAGCAATAAGTAATTAGATAATGGTGATTGTTAACTAAGGATTTTTGTGTAGGGGAAGTTTTGGGAAAAGGAGCCCCACACTCATTCACCCCCCCTCTAAGTCTGGTCGTTGTGTCCAATAGTAACCGACACAGAGAATATTTTGGGTTGCTTCCAACCGAGAAAAATGACCACCACATTCTCCAATGTGGTATTCATTCAGAGAGAGCTCTGCTTTTTCATGGATAAGGCACCAACAAAGAATGCAATCTACACCTTGACGATACAAAGTGTCATCGAGTATGAGAAAGTTTTGTTCCTGATGGCGAATTCATTGACGCTCATCGCGGGAAGCATAAGTGGGGAACTTCAAAGTCTACATATAGACTAGCATATATCCATACCAAGGGTCCAAATATGAAATTAGAAAAATATCTCCTTTGATAGGTGATTATTCAAGCGTAATATCACTAGACTCGATTGGAAGCTCTAAAATAAGTTCAACAAAGACCAACGAATTTTTGGATTTCACGGAAACAAAATCCAATTCAAATTCTTGGAGGATTACAATCCATCTATTGATATTTTCGCTAATGACTCGTTGTGTCAACAAATATTGGAAAGGGTTCACAATGACAATGACAGTGGTCTTGCGAAGAAAAATATAATGACTGAACCACTGGACAGCATGCACTGCTACCAAAGCAAGCTTCTCAATGTGGGAATAGTTGAGTTCTGACCCAACCAGGCCTCAGCTCAGGTAATAAATAACATGATCTTCAAGCATATCATCCTATTGAACCAATACCATACCAATGGTCGACTCTGCAGTGGCCAAGTAAAACAAGAAAAAAAAATTATAATCGGGAGGCCAGAGCAGAGGAGCATACGTAAGGGGGCATTTTAATGCTTCAAAAGAGCATTGAGCAGCTTCGTCCCAACAGAATGGAACTCCCTTTTTCAACAGATGCATAAACCCTTTAGTAATCTCAATATAATTTGCGACAAAACACCGAAGAAAGTTTGTTTTTCCCCTATAGGCTCTGAAGTTGGGGTATTGTGCATGGGGGAGGAAATTGAACTATCGCCTCAACCTTGAGAGGATCGACCATGATCCCTGTTGTCGAAACAATGAAACCTAAGAGACGACCTGACGCCATGTAGAAACTGCACTTGTTAGGATTCAATTGAATATGATAGTAGCGACATCGTTCAAAGATTAGTTGAAGGTGTGTGCAATGATTAGATATCTTGTGAGAGCGTGATGCTAGATCATCAAGATATGCCTTGAATATATATCTAAGGTCATGAAAAGAAAACGACATGGCCCACTGAAAAGTGGCTCCAGCATTCTTCAGGCCAAAAGGAATCTTAAGATATGCAAATGTACGCCAAGGACAAATAAAATTTGTTTTATGTTGGTCTTCGGGTTTGATCTGAATCTGGTTATATCCTGAAAATCCATCCATGAATGAAAAAACCTCGCAGTCTGTGCATTCATCGACAATCTGATCGATGAATGGGGTGGGAATATTATCTTTCAGACAGGCCTTGTTCAAGTCACAAAATTCCATGCACACGGGAATCATACCTTATTTCTTATTAACCGGAATGGGGTTTGACACCCATTTCGTCAACTGTATGGGGTAGATAAAACAAACTTTAAGCAGTTTCTGTACTTCATCCTTAATCATTGCCGCTTTTTGAGGATTTACCTGATGAAGCTTCTACCATAATGGCTTGGCATCAGGATAAGTCATTATTTCATGTTTGAAAATTCTTGGGTCTATTCCTAGCATCTCCTCATAAGACTAAGAAAAAACGTCACATAATTCCTTAAATAACTTTGTATAAATTCGAATCTCTTCGGGGGAGAATTCTACTCTGACAAAAACATTCTCCACAATGCTAGGGGTTCTGGAGATATCTATGGGAATCATTTCAACGATTCTTTCCATATTACCCTCGTCATAAAATGTGTGTGTAGCCAGAGGATTAATAGGACAAGACCTATCTCCATTCACAGTCAAAACAAATTTGCCTACCTCTATTCTCCTTAACTCTAGGAGGAAGTAATATCTATTATGGATATTGTCCCAGGGTCTGTCTGAACCAGTCAAGGCCTCAAGAATTACCTCATCGGAGGGTAAGACTAGGTATAAAGGATCTATAGTGGCAAGAGAACCTTGAGCCCAAATAGGCTCGAGAAATAGATCTAACTCCTGTGCGGGAGTCGGATTGGGGTCGGCCGAAGCTTGTTGGAAAATGTTGTACGCAACTTCAGCTGTAGATAAGGGCATGGCCATGCAAAACTCCCTGTCCCTTCCATCGACTCCTATGGGGAAGGAAGATTCCATGGATCGTGAAATTAAGTCGTTTGAAACGACGACATTTGAAAATTTTCATCCCTAGGTTGGTCGAGGGCAACCGATATAAGATTAACATCGCCAAAAGGTGGTGGGTAATCAAAAGTATCCATCAATGATGGAAACAAACCAACCATTAAATTCATGGTGTCGGGCTGAGGATTATCAATCATCAGGATTGTAGATGCCCCCAATGAAGGGTTAGGATGGGAGAAAGACAACTGTCAATGGTCACAATTCGGCCCTCGTGTGGAAACAATAAGAGCCAAAAAAATGTAGCAACCACTGCATGCATTGAATAAGTCCAACTCCTCCCTAACAAAAGGTTGTAGTCAAGAGGCACATCGACCACTTCAACTTTGACGCACACAGTCTTTCCTCCTAACTACATGGGGAAAGAAGGAATGATTCCATGTGGTCTGAACAACCGATCATCGAATTTTGTAAGAAACGTAGGTGACGGAGACAAACTGGGTTGGCCAATAGCTTTCCAACACGCTAACGACATCACGCAAGTCAAGGAACCCTCGTCAACCACCGTATGGAAGATATTACAAGTAAAATATTTCGTGGTGTAAGCCACTACTATCTGAAATGCAACGTAGTAAGGAAGACAAGGTTTCAAGCCATTTGGATCGAGAAAGATCACTCTCAAGTTACAAGTCTCTGTAAATCCCAAGGCAGATAACAGAGCCTTTCTCTATGAAGGGAAACTTTGGAGGAATTCCAAAGTAGACATCATGCAAGGGGTTTGTTCCAAATCTTCAACAACAGAGTAGTTCTTGGTGACCCTTGCATTCGAATTATGAGAAGCTTTCTTGAACGCACCTTTCAGGATGTGTTTCATTGTTTCGACCACCATCTTTTCAATCTGGAGAGGAACTAGTGGGTTTGTGGCTTCTTTTCCCTTTTCGGCAGATTCTCACATTCTGTAATCTCAGGCCCTAGTCTCTATATGAGCGTCAGATTTCAACATGTAAACATTCGTGGTCGGATTATTACTGGTAGACACAGGGGCTCCCTGAATGCCCCCTTCAGCGCTCAAGGATGTTGAATCTTGAGCCATGTTTTTCCCATGTGTAAATGGGTTCGTCAACACAACAGGCTGTTGTTGTGCCAATAGCTTATGATCTTTCACAAGTCAAGGGCACAGATGAGTCAAGTGGTCCTTCGTGAAAAGGTTACATGGATACTTTGACTTCCTCTTCTTTGTTTTTCCCCCGCCAACATTGTTATTAGTCATTTTTTCCCCTTTACTCTTCTTGTTTAGTTGTTTCTTCTTTCCTTAAGGCTACTGGTTGGCCTTTGGGTTCGTCGAATGCACATTGTGTACGTCTTAAATTTGGGTAGGGGGAACAACCGAACCTGAGGTCTGGCTAGTTGCAGTCTGTTATATTGACAATTGTTGCAATTTATTTGACTTCCATCAGCATGGGGTCCAGACTTCCACTTGGCCTTGTCGAGGATGGACCATGGTGCATCTAGAAAAATCTCATATAGCATGTCAGACTGAGAGTAGATCAGTTCAATATGTTGCACTCTCATTATCTCCTACATCCTTGGAGATGAAAGGCACCAAAGAACTCAGGAACCAATCCAACAAGAAATATGGTGGGACCTGGACCTTAATCAACCTCTTCTGACGTCGCCATTCTCGAATGTGATTAGAGATATGGTCGGCCTTAGTCTACTCAAATTTGACCAACAATTCAGTTCCAACATCGTATATCATAGGTGACTCGAAATGGTTCAAGAATACCACCACAAAGTCGTTAAAGTAAGAACACATTGAGCAGTCGAGCTCAATGTACCATTTCACGGCACCCCCGATAAGAGTTTGTTGAAAAAGGCGCAACTGGATGGTGTCATCTCATAGTGAGTTTGAAAAGAACCATGAGTGAAAGGTTTCCACGTGATCACCTGGGTCTTCGCCAGGCGTGCCTTCAAATTTTGGAATATCCAAGGGGAACTTAGTCGGCATGGGGGGCCAACGCGGATCATGACAAATTGGGTCGTTGAGAAACCTTGACAAGTATGAAAACGCAACGTTACTAGAAATGTTATTTTAGGTTGAGTACTGTGTACAGGAAAAATGGGTCTTGGATTTTGACTGGCACCTGGTTTCCAAGAAAAATTGGACTACTGGCTAGGGTTCTGGTAGAAACTATGGCCTTGACCAGCGTATTGAAACTATGTTTGTTGGGATATCATCGGCTGACTCCCGTAATTGGACAACATGGCTTGGGAAAGGATTGCTCACTGTGTTATGTTCCAAGGATTTTGGAAGGGGTTGCCCACATCCGATCCAACGGGCATAGGTATTGAACCCTGCCAGAGGTTCCATTGAGCATGGAAAGGGTTTCCACTTACCAACATCCCTTGCGAGGGAAGTGATCCCTGCCAAGGATTCCAAAGCCCCTATGAGGATAAAAATCATGTACTTTCTCCCTGTGTAGGAATAGTACCATGCACAAGGTTCGGTTGCCCAAAAATGGGGTTGCCCCCAATCGAGACAGCAGTCAAAGAAAAAGTGTTGTTCCCAAATGCACTGAACAAAGAGAACATCATAGATCCCACCAAATTAGTGTAAAACGAAGGTCCTAAACTATCTGCTCCAAAAAAGTTGTAATTAGCATTCAGCCTAATGGGTTGTTTGAAAGCACCACCTGGTGAGGGGGACGAAGGAGGTATATGACCCCCACTGTAAGGGATAGCATTAAAGGGGACTGAATTTCCCCTGGTAGACCTTTGCATGGGAGCGTTTGAGCTCCCAGACCCATGGTCTATAAGGTGGAGTAGGTAAATACTGAGTTTGAATCGAAGTCAGGAATCCCATATGATAATGGAGGGTTTGCCACACTCTGTGTAAATGGAGCAGTGGTTGCCACCGATGACAGTATTTGGATCACTACCCGAGGTATAGGGAGTCAATACCACTATGGTCTAGACTGGAAAAGGTGGGTTAGGAGGAAAAATACCCACTGTGGTAGTAGCCGAAATAGGATTATGAGGGCTCTCGGACGAAGTAGCAACATTTTCTTCCATGACTTCTTGTACGACTAACTGGCACTCGGAAGGTGTCACTTTAGGAGTGAAAACTTGTACTAAGATCAGCACCGACAAGTCAGTAATCAGAGATTTGGTTGGCCCGAAAGATTCCTCCCCAAGGTTAGAAATGGTAGGTTTCTTCAGAGTCGAATAGTCGCCTCGCGTATCAGGCTCAGACACAATTTCATGCAGACCGGTTGCTTCGAATGACCCTTTTTTGTTAAGTCTTCATCGTAACAGTGGCAGAGGTGGATCCAATGCAACCAGTGGCAGGACCTGAAGCCTTCGTGACCAGAAAAGCTCTTGATATTCCACTTTGTGAAAATATCAATCAACACAGTAAGTAGTAACTAGAATTTAAACACCAAGCACACACTATAAAAATTCGTATAAGACAAATCCAACAATCAACTATCTAGTAGGAAGAACAATTACGCTAGCCAACACTAGAGAAATTAACCGGTGAAAATGCAACTCGAACATGGAAGCACCCTCCAGTTATACTCTGTGAAGCATGACCTGACATCTTCCCTAGGTACCATGGTATACCCTTGCAGTCACCCATGTAAGTCCCTAAAATATGGGAAACTAAGTTTCCATCTCACAGTCAGTCACCAGGAGGGTAGAGTCGACAGTCGAGAGGATCGCAATGAGTACGATAACAAGTATGAAACCTATTGAGGGTATCGAAAGAAAGCGGTTCAGAAGACAATAGAGGATATTGAATGGATTCGAGGTCCATGAAGCTTCGTAGGAAAATGAAGTCGGTAGTACTCCCACGACAGATCCTCAATATGCATTCCCCAATACATTTAGTCTGACTTTGGAGGGTTATATCTACTGCCTTTCCTCACGTGACCTCGTGTTTAGCCCCTATTTTAGAGGCGGGTCCCAGATAAATTTTACCACACTGGACTTAAACACTCCCTAACTCTAACTCCAATGTTTCTTTAACGACCTTGAAGATTTTCCTCTCCAACCTAATTCAAGGCTCTAACCCTAAACTAGTC
>JZKD02S2115865.1:7623-25470 GCA_000966675.3 Picea glauca
CATCCTCCATCTTGAATACAAGGCCCTATCTTGATCAAGTTACATGTTGGTTCAAGATACCATAAATGCGTCTTAGTGGGCTCTAAACCCATCCTTCACTATCATACCTCCATGGATGCATGAAAAACATAAGATATTGTAGGGTGTGTATCTATCTTGGCATACTCCAATATATGCTCACTCAATTGGTGTTCATTTTCTTAATTCCCTTCTTTGCCCTTAATTAATCCCAAGCAACTTTAGTAGCTAATGTATGAAATAATAGCTTTGCCAACATTAATTCAATGTCGTTGTTGACATTAATGAAATATGTGTGATAAAGGAGAGATTGCAAAACCCGTGGGGTAGCTATTTCAATCCATAACAATATGACATATACAATGTTGGTTGTAATAGCTTCGACTCCCTAATACTTTTTGGAATATTTTATAATTTATAACAATGCTTTAAATCTAGTTTAACTAGGCATGTTAAGTTTCCTAGCCACTCATTTGCATGTCACCACCAACCTCTTCAACTAGTTTGTCCCTCCCAAACATGGATGCAAGAGTGGGAAATCCCCCCCCCCCAACTCTTTGTTGAGGATTTGTTCCAAGCTCTAGTTGCCTCTTTGAACAAATGGCATCCCAAGAAGGCACCTTCCAAGGTCATCAAGAACACTAATCGAATTCCTCCTATGACACTCCCCCCTGCAACATCCCATCTTAAGGCTCTAGCTTTAGTTGAACATGTCCTCATTGGTTAGTTTGTAGATCTTTGGCCAACTCCAAGATCCATGGATTTATGGATGCAAAAAAAATGGATGGCAATGATTCAAGGTACCCTAACTTATTGTTTCTATGTTCATGGGTATTGTGCTTTCTTGTTTGAGAAAAAGGAAGATAGGGATCTTACGTTTAGAAATGGGCCATACTTTATGGGTCCAATAGGGATGTACATGAATTGCTAGACCCTGGATTTTGAACCTGAAGTTGATGTACCCAATATAGTTCATGTCTGAGTCCATCTACCTCATTTTCCTCTTCACCACCAGAGCAACGATGCCTTGGCTACAATCAACAACACTTTAGGTAAACACATTAAAAAATATATTCCTAAGGCTGGGATGTTTGCTTGTGCTAGAATTTTCATGGAAGTAGATCTAGACAAAGGACTATCTTAGGCAATTACATTATCCCTAGATAGTTGGAATCATCTGCAAAAATTGGATTGGAAATTGATGTTCAAATGTAAAGCATGTCATGAGTATGGCCATTTCCTGAAAGATTACAAAACCATAACTCCGGTCCAAGGTCCCCCAGAAAAAGAGGATCGAGGGAAACAAGCTAAGAAACCCTCAAGCAACAAACAAGTTGTTCCATCCTCTTCTTTTGGCCCTTCTTCATCTTTGGTAAACAAAGGTAAGCCAATCTCTTTAGGGAAAAAATTTGGGGTTTTATCTTAGATGAATCAAGAAGCCACAGTCTTTGTCCAAAATCCTACCCAACCCGCCCTTCTTCCAATGTAAGGTGTCTCAGCCTATGGCCCCTTCTTCTCAGTGGGTGGTCCTTTCTTCTCAATCGATGATCACCCTTATACTTTCCCATGATCTTCTTATCCAATCCGTCTTCCTTGAGTCTCAGTTGGATTCTCCTAAAGCTTCAAAGTTCAAAAAATGAAAGGAAGAGTTGTAGGAAATTTAAGATCTTGTACTAGAGAAAGCTTCCACTCAGCGCAATGGTGTTCATGAGTCACAAATGGAATCTCCAAAAGCTCTACAAATTAAATAATTAGAGGAATATTTGCAAGACATTGAGGGAGTCGCTCCAAATAAACCTTCCCTACTCAATCTGGTGGTGTTGTAACTCCAAAAAAGGCCCTTCGACAGTAAGGGAGAGATGAGGAGGATCTTGAAGAAGAAAGACTTATGAAAAGAGCAATAAGAATAACACACAAAGAAAGGCAAGATAAAGTAGTGGCAAAATAAAATTCATTAGGTCTCCATACATCTATTGAAAGTATAATGTCCCCTCCCAATTGATCGTGATGTGGGGGTGACCAAATAGCCTATACGACTCCCATAGGCTATAATCAACAAGGGAAAAGGGGAATCGAGGAGGTGTCATTAGGTAAAAAGATTGTCAAACCCTAAAAGTGACATTAAATAAAATAAACAATTATATTTAATGGAATTGGAGGGGAAAATAAAGTGAAGATTTGATTTGGTCAAAATGGGGGAAAGATCTAGAAGGTCCAAAGGAAGGATAAATAGAGGAGCAACCCTTTCCCTTGGCATTATGACTTGATATCTTATTGAGTGCTCTTGGTAGCCATCGTTTTCGTTGGGGTTTTGGGCAAAACCCTTTCATTGCAGGTTTAGTTTCGGTGGTGCAATATCCACCCTAGCTAGACAAAGGGGGATTCATCTGGAGTCCTCGTCTAAGTTCATTATGGTGTTTGGTTCCATTCCAGAGAGAGCTTGGAGACTTAACAGTTCGCAAAGGGTGTTTGTGGCCATATTCAGGAGGAAACCCTTCATCAGATCCGTCAACATTCATAGGGTTTCGCGCAACCGTGACAGGAGGCGTCCCCGTCGATCAGGCATGGGTTGTCCCGTGAGGCCCCGCTAGATGCCTCACCATCATCTCGCAAGGCCCTGTTAGCATGGGACTGCAGGAATGACGTCGGGCATCAGTGATCAAGGTAAGCTGGTGGAGGCTGAGACAGTATAGGCAGAGAAGGATCCCTCACTGGTTGAGAAAATTTGGCATCATCATTATCAGGTTCTTGTTGTGTCTTTGTTAGTTTCTACAACTGCAGTGCAACCAATAGCTTGTGTGTAGGAGGGTTTGGAAGTTGTTGTTACAGCCAATAGAGTTCTTGTATTGTGTGGTTTTGATTTGTCCATCCATAATAAAGATGCCATGGTTCACTTCTCTATTTTATGTGTAATGAATGAATGAGACATGCTTAGTTTGATAATATATGCAAATTGTTTGATTAAATCACTCAAAGAAGAAGAATAACTTGGTCAACAAACATATACTCCCCATCTACCCTGGTTGGGGACATTAGAGTGGTATCGGAGCTGGTGATTATGCTAGCCTGTGATGCCTAGAAGAAAAGGGCATGGGGGACAGACCTCACAAGAATCGCCAGAAAAATAAACAAAAGTTAATCACACAGATTCAGAGCCAGAAGGAGGCATGGGGGATCATGGTGAAGGCATAGTCTTGCAGCTATTGGAATCCATGGTCAATGAGCAACAACAGATAGTCGTTGAGCAGGGACGATTGACAAGATTCCCATCACAGTTACTTACTAACACTCAAGCAAATCAAAACCCTGGAGGCTCAAATGGGGATCAGTTAGAGGGTAGTCATAGAGGAAGTGGAGCTTATGCAAAATGTAGTAATAACCATACCCTGACCCAGAGCAGGAGCCCAAAGATCCCTAGGCCTTTATTACCACAATTCCTGACAGAGCAACCTATGGAGGCACCAGAGCAACCAGATTAGGGGTTTGGTATCAACACCTCACATAGGGAGTACAAGATGGTGCATGAAGATATACATGAGAAAGTTTCATGTGTAAGGTGGGAAGGTTGATTATTCCACCCTTTGATGGGTCTGTAAAGAGCACAGCTAGAGCCTGGGTACATAAGTTGGATACTTATCTCCAACTTAATCCAATGACTGAAGCCAAAGCAATTAAGTATGTTACCCTCCACTTGGAAGGCGAAGCTCACGAATGGTGGTACCATGGGTTGGTGACATTAGGACGCACCAACATCACTTCATATGTGGACTTCACTCAAAACTTAATGGACAAGTTTGACCACAAGGACCCTGAGATACATTTAAGGGAGTTGGCACAGTTGAAACAGACAGGCACACCAGAAGTATACATCACAAATTTTCAAAGGATGCCAGTTATGGTGACATATATCTCTCAATAGAGGTTGGTGATGTTATTCACGAAGGGTTTAGTTGAACCCCTGAGAGGATGGGTGATGGCCTTTAGGCCAACCACACTACATGAATTCGTCATGAGATGTCAGGACACGAAGGAAGCAGTCAACAAAAAGGTACCAACAAAATCATCCATCCCTCGGGGAGGTAAGGAGACAAGGCCCCCACAGAAGTCATGGACATGGACAAACAAAACAGATGAGGAGACTCCGAGAGAACTAAGGAAGAAGAAACCTTGCTTCAGTTGCAAAGATCTGTGGGAACCAAGTCATAGATGTATGGGAAAAGGTAAGGTCCATTACATCAAGTTAGTTTCTGACGAGGAGGATGACGGGGAAGAAGAAGGTATTGGACAGGACAACGGTGAGCCATCACGGACTATAGAAAAGCACCATTGCAAGATATCCCCAAGGGAGTAATCATTGCTACACTTTCAGGGGTCCTTAAATATTATACCTTCAAGATCGGAGGTATTGTTCAAGGACAAAGGGTTACGACATTAGTGGACGGTGGGGCCACCCACAACTTCATTGATGTTGCACTTATCACCAGGAGAAAGATCCCTACGGAAGATTTCGAAGGATTCAATGTAGTAGTAGTAGATGGGTACAACATGATGTGTACTTAGAGGATCAGGGAAACTACACATTAACTGAAAACTTTTACGTCATGGATTTAGCAGATACCCATGTGGTGCTAGGAGTTCAGTGGCTATACTCCTTAGGAGATATTGGCATGAATTATAAAGACATGAGGATGGAGTTCCAAGAAAATGATGGGAAGTGAGTTGTCCTGAGAGGAATGTTGACAGGTGCACCAGGATCATGTCTAACCAACGCACGGAGTCCCTTTTTAAACGTGGAGACATGGCTTACGTAGCAGAGTCCCTAATCATTATGGAGAATCCATCACAGGGATGCCAACATTACCCTGTGGAGATCCAGGCATTGCTTGGAAATCGTGAGAGAGTGTTTGAACCATTACCAGCAGGGAGACCACCTGACATAGGGTTTGAGCATGTCATTGAGCTGGAAGAGGGGTCAAAGCTTGTCATCACCACTCCCTACAGGCATCCCAAGAGATTCAAGGATGAAATGGAGAAGGCCATAAAGGAGCTTCTAGAGATGGGACACATATGGCCTAGTTCTAGTCCTTTTGCTTCGACAGTTGTACTAGTGAAGAAGAAAGATGGTACTATGAGGATGTGCATAGACTACATGGCACTAAACAAGAATACCATAAAAAATAGATACCCAATTCCCTGAATTGATGATTTGATCGACAAGCTGCATGGGGCAGTGTACTTCTCAAAGGTTGACCTGCGATCAATATACCATCATATTCGAGTTAGGGAGGAGGATATCCATAAAACAACATTCAGGTGTCACTATGGGCACTACGAGTTCTTGGTCATGCCCTTCGGGTTGATTAACAAACCCGCTACCTTTCAGTCACGCATGAACCATATCTTCAACAAACATTTGAGGAAACTTCTATTGGTGTTCTTTGACGATCTTCCCATCTACAACAAGACATGGGAGGAACACTTGAAGCATGTGGATGAGATTCTCACCATTATGGAAGAATAGTCACTTTTTTCCAAGCAGGAAAAGTGTGATTTCGATTTGATAGAGATCCTTTATCTAGGACATGTGATCGGCGCCGAGGGAGTAAAGATGCATCAGGAGAAGATCCATAGCATCCTAGATTGGCCCACCCCTAGGACACTCATATATCTACGAGGATTCTTCGGGATATGTAGCTATTATAGACACTTTGTGAAAGGATTTTCACAATTGGTGGCACCATTAACAAACCTCACCAAGAAGGGGGAATTTCGATGATCAGAGGATGCACAAGTGGCATTCGATAGCATGAATAAGGTCATGAGTACTTGCCCAGTTTTGGCACTTCCTAATTTTATGCAACCTTTTGTTTTGGAGTGTGACACATCTGGTGAAGGGATAGGGGCAGTATTGATGCAAAACCGACATCTGATATCTTTCGAGAGCAGGAAGTTAAGGGAGCTTGAAAGGATCTACCTGATCTATGATAAAGAAATGTTGGTCATCATGCATGCATTGGCCAAATTCAGATAGTACTTGGTAGGAGGACGCTTCATGGTTCATATTGACCACAACAACTTGAGATATTTCTTGGACCAGCAGGGCCTGAATGAGAGATAGTAAAAATGGATGAACAAGGTACATGCATATGATTTCGACATTGAATATGTTAAGGGGAAGAAGAATATAGTTGTTGACGCCTTAGCTAGAATATTTGCAACCTTCTCTATGACAAAGATATTAGCAGAATGGAAGTCCATTCTCTTTGTGGAATACTCCAAGAATACTTTTGCTTGTGAGCTGATGGAGGGAAGTATCCAAGATGACAGACACAGGGTAGTGGATGACATCATCTACTACAAAGACAAGATCTATCTTGTCCCTGATTCCACACTCAAGGATAATATTTTGAGGGCAGTACATGATGAACCACTAGTAGGGCACTAGGGGTACCTGAAAACTTATAGGAAGGTCAAGGAGAGATTTTCATGGAAGGGTCTCAAAGGGGATGTACTTTGTCATGTGAGGGAATGCATGACTTTCTAGTAGAACAAGTTATAATTCATCCATCCTGCAAGACTTCTTCAACCCTTACCGATCCTAGAACATAAATGGGAAAGCATCTCCATGGACTTCATCGCAGGATTACCAAAGGTGTAGGGCAGGGACTATATTTGCAAGGTGGTGGATAGGTTAACTAAATATGCACACTTCTTTGATATCCCTACAGAGTACAATGCATCTCAGGTAGCATATCTATTCTTGAGGGAGGTGTTCAGACTCCATGGCCTACCGAGGAACATAGTCGGTGACAGGGATAACAGGTTTCTCAGTGCATTTTAGCAGGAGTTGTTCAGGTTAACTGAGACAAAGTTGACACCTAGCACTAGCTATCATCCCCAAAAAGACGGGCAGACTGAGATAGTAAACAAATGGGTTGGGGGATACTTGAGGAACTATGAGTCAAGATAACAACGGGCACGAATAAAATGGTTGCATCTCGGTGAACATTGCTACAACACCACTCATCACATGTCCATCAGGATGAGCTCATTTAGGGAATTGTATGGATATGATGCTTCATCTTTTGTAGATTTGGAATTTGGAGAAAGCAGAGTTCCTAAGGCTAAGGATTGGTTGCAGGAAAGTCAAAACATCTTAAGAGTCCTGAAGGAGAATCTACGGGCCGCTCATAATCAACAAAAAATGTATGCAGATGGACATAGGGTAGAATGCAACTTTGAGGTTGGAGATATTGTCTTTCTCAGATTGTAGTCATACAAATAATAGTCATTGAAGAAGAGTGGTGTGGAGAAGATGAATCCCCACTTTTACGGGCCCTACAAAGTGATCATGAGAGTTGGGGAAGTGGCATACGAGTTGGAGCTACTAGAGGGCAGTAGGATCCACAATATCTTCCATGTATCCTGCCTCAACAAGGCATTAGGACAATAGGTCACCACTTCGGAAAATATTCCTCCACTAGATGAGGAAGGACAATTTGTTCTAGCTCCCAAGAGGATAGTTGATGTCAGGGAACAAAGGCTTAGAATAATGGTCATTCAAGAATATTTGGTTCTATTGAGAGGATTGTCCATGGAAGATGCTACCTAGGAAGGGGGGCAAATATTACAACACCCTGATCTAGAATTACTTTAGGACAAGCAATCATGGGAAGGGAGGACTGTAATGTCCCTTCCCAATTGATCGTGATGTGGGGGTGACCGAATATCCTATATGACTCCCATAGGCTATAGTCAACAAGGAAAAAGGGGAGTCAAGGAGGTGTCACTAGGTAAAAATATTGTCAAACCCTAAAAGTGAAATAAAATAAAATAAACAATTATATTTAATGGAATTGGAGGGAAAAATAAAGTGAAGATTTGATTTGGTCAAGGTGGGGGAAATATCTAGAAGTTCAAAAGGAAGGATAAATAGAGGAGAAACCCTTCCCCTTGGAATTATGACTTGATATATTAATGAGTGCTCTTGGTAGCCAACATTTTCGTTGAGGTTTTGGGGAAAACACTTCCACTGTAGGGTTAGTTTCGATGGTGCAATATCTGCCCTAGCTAGACAAAGGGGGATTCATTTAGAGTCCTCATCTGAGTTCATTGTGGTGTTTGGTTCCATTCTAGAGAGAGCTTAGAGACTTAGCAGTTTGCATAGGGTGGTTGTGGTTGTATTCAGGAGGAAACCCTTCACCAGATCCACCAACATTCAGAGGGTTTTGCGCAATCGTGACAAGATGCATCCTCGCAGGTTAGGCACGGTTTGTCTCACAAGGTCATGCTAGACGCCTCACCATCATACCGCGAGGCCCATCAACACAGGATTATATGAACAACGTTGGGTATTGGTGATGGGGGTAAGCAGGAGGAGGTCGAGACCATACAGGAAGAGAAGGATCCCTCATTGGTTGAGCAAATTTGGCATCATCATCATCAGGTTATTGTTGTGTCTTTGTTGGTTTCTACAACTGCAGTGCAACCAATAGCTTGTGTGTAGGAGGGTTTGGAAGTTGTTGTTACAACCAATAAAGTTATTGTATTGTGTGGTTTTGATTTGTCCATCCATTATAAATATGTCATGGTTCACTTCTCTATTTTATGTGTAATGATTGTATGAGACATGCTTGGTTTGATAACATTTGCAAATTATTTGATTAAATCACTCAAAGAAGAATAATAACTTGGTCAACAAACATATACTCCCCATCTATCCTGGTTGGGGACATTGTAGAAAGCTCCTTTGGAAGTAACACCAAAATTATCTCAATCAAGAGTCATGGAATACATATACTATCTGAGGGTTTTATAGGCGATAGTTCCAACCCTCCAAATTTGAAATAATGAAAGTTTTCTCTTGAAACATTAGGGGAATGGGAAACGTGTTTAAGGAACAAGCATTGGGGAATATAATTAAATATGAAAATCTAGTTAAATCTCTCATCCAAGAGACTAATCTTGAAGAATTTAAGATGCTAGAAGTACAAAAGAAACAATGGAGGACAAGCAAGGGAACTGTGATAAAAGCAAGAAGAGCCTCATGAGGTTTATGTATTGTCTAGAACAATACAATCTTTGAGCTAGCCCATCCTTAATGCATTGAACATTGGGTATTAGGTAGTCTAATTCATAGAGCTTAAGGAAGAAAAATTAGATATTCAACGTCTATATGCATGTACACTATAGGGAAAAAGAAGAATGATGGAGATCTTTGCATGCAATGAAAGATTCTAATTATGTTACAAATAGCATAGTAGCAGAATATTTCAACAAGGTTCTATCAAGCAAATAAAAGAGGGGAGGAAGTATTGTAAGAGATCCATTCAGGGAATTTATGGAAGATCTAATATCACACTAGGACATAATAGATATAAACAAATAGGAAGCTAGAACCAAGGCATATCACGGCTAGGATTGATTGCTTTCTTATACACAATGAATTCATGCTTGAGAATTAGATCATCTCCTCTAAATATTATTTTGTTTTTCATCTTTGATCACAAGCCAATTTCGCTTTCCTTCCTCCATTCCCAGAACCTTGGCTCCTTTCCCTTTAGATTCAATGCTCTTTGGCTGCATGATCAAAAAGCTTTGGAGATCATTTCAAAAGCTTGAAGAAGACCATTTGTGAGATCACCCTTTTATGTGTGTGAATCTAAATTAAGGAATGTTGAGCACGTGTTAAAAGAGGGGGTCAAAAACTCTTATCTTCCTTTGACTCAAGAAAAATAGATATTCAAAAGAAGCTAAGCGGTCTTGTTGATACTTTTTTCCTTCTTCTACCTAAATATTTCTTTCCTTTGTGGACCCCTTTTATAAAACACACTTAGCCATGCAAATGTAGGGGTAATTCCTTCGTAAAAAATCCCAACCACCCACACCTGCATCCCACATAATATTATTCATGCTGGTGCAGGGAAATTTCCTACGAGCCTATTGTGGTCCTAGTCCTTCGACAACTTTCACCCCTCACCCACAATTCCATACTTAGATTATTTTACGATCCCTTTGTGTCCTATGTGAAAGGATGACACTCGATGTTTCCTCCAATATACATCCTTCTCCCCGCATCCTATAACCCGCATTCTGTATTAGTTATCCTGCATCCTGCAACCTGCATTCTGTATTAGTTATCCTGCATCCTGCAACCTGCATTCTGTATTAGTTATCTCGCATCCCACACACTACATGGATACTCCTACTCCCCACACCTGCATTCCATATAGGACATGGTTTATGTTTTTAAGGTAATTATAGTGTATCCATCGCACATCTCTCACACGACGAAAACAATTGTTGTTAATTAATGAGGATTAATTATTGCACATTCCCCCCAGGCCTTATGTATGTAAATGATAGTTACATTTAATGAGAAACATGCACCAAATGTAAGAGGGGGGAACTTTGAACAGTGTATTGAACCCTAATTTATGATTAGCAAGTCACCAATGAGACAAAACATATGATTTATACACATAATAATCACGTTTACCTAAGCACGTTGAAAGTAGAAAAGATGGTGAACAAGAAAATAAGAGAGCTATTATGTGGAGATGCAGTGAATTCATTGGCTTGACAAAACAAGGAATTTTAATGGTCTATTGCATGTTAGTGGTACTCTTAGCTTTCTCCTAAAGATAATATTACAAACAAATTCTAAACGTAGGGGATAGCTAAGACTGGATGATATGTTCCTAAGGTGTTCGATTTCAGAGAACTCGTAGCATGGTGTGCCCAAATGTTTTATTCAAATCATTGACTGATCAAAGTGAAGGAAAGCGGAAGGACTCCTATCTCTTTAACTGATCCAAATGGATCTTTTAACGACAATGGTTGAGTTATTTTTGCATGAGTTAAATTACCATTTAGGAATTGAATGAAAGAGGAAGAATTAATGAAGAAACATGGAAGCCATATAAACATATATAGATCTAGAAATAAGCATGAAGAACAACAAACCATAAAACACCAAAGTGATAACGGAGTTCAACAATCTTGCCTACATCTTCGGGCCTTTGTCTCAGTGGATGAGGCTTTCTTATTTCTATTCAAAGCTTTAAATGTACATCATGAAAGTGCTAATGGATTAAAAAAATGATCTAGTTGTGTTCTGTTATATCTCAAGAACCCATCAAAACTGACGGCACTGAAAATGGATGAAGGAAGCTCCCATAATTGTCCTACAAAGGTGCGCTCCTCAATAGCTTCCTTGCATAAAAATGGCTTTGCCTCAACAATTCAATAGAATTTTCTTGTTATAAATCCCCCCCCTTTTGGCTTCAAGAACCTCTAGTTTATATAGGCCTGAAGTTGATAACAAACTCCCAACTTGCCCCCAAGATCTGGCCTCAAAAAGGGCCCAAGATCCTCCAAAAATGGATTAAATCCCCTCTAACAGGCTAAAAATCCATTAACAATCTTAACATAAAGTCATCAAACCCACTTTTGCAAATAAAAAGGGCGCAACCCCTTGTCTCTGCGCTCCTGGGCATATGGGTGCCCACCATGTGGCTCTGGGCTAATTGCTAGCGTGCTGGCCCCTTATCTGTTGGCCCCTGGTCATGTCGTTGGCCATATGGTCACCCGCTATACCTTCCACGCGCCCCTTAAATGGATAAACCCCCATCACTTTAGCCCACGGTTACGCACCCTAGTCGGAGGGCTAGCTTGATCGACCAGGCGCTAACCCCAAATATCTGCACCAAGTGTTAACACATTCGGTCACATGCCCAAGTCATATGATGGAGTACATATGCGCCAGGGCTGGCCAAAACTTCGTGCCAAACAACAAGGATAGGATCATATGCTATCCCAACGTGATTGGGGGTTATACCCCAATGGTTATCCATTCACCAACATTATGGAGTGGTCATATGTGACCGGTCATGTGGTATGTCATATGCTTTGGGGGTTGGGGCCTAGCCCCAGCCCTTAACTCAGTCGTTTGAACTTTGGATTCAATTGAAATAAAAATTTGCCACTATAGTTATCAAGTAACATAGTAGGCGGGTTGGTAGCCCGACCTTGCCAAAGCGCAGCCCAGACCGGAGGTCACGGGTTCGACCCCGGTGGACTCCAAACAAAATTTATCGAAAACATTAACCAATGAATGGGTGCCACGTGGCAGGCCATGACTGGACCACGTGGCACCTTACCACTTGCCCACAAACTGCCATGTGTCAAGCACTGATTCGTCCAAATGTCAACACGTGTATACCTAGTCAACATCCACTGTACATGCCACGTTAGCTAGTTGCCACGTGTCATACGATTGTATGACCTTGCCACATCAGTGTGTGCCACGTGTCACCCTTGCAATGGTGCCATGTGTCACACCCAGACTCGTCAACATGTACATGCCCAGTCAGTGACTGTCAAAATCAACATGCCAACGCACCCTGCCACGTCACCTGTATGGCCGTACGACCTGTACATTCAGCTGCCACGTCAGCACTGTACAGACTACACAATCATCAAATTTTGCATGTTTGGCAAAACGAACAGATCGTGATATCTTGGTCATACGATGTCTGCTAGAGCCTGTTCAAGTTGCGTTGGGTTCATATCGACGAGGCCTATGCACATGTCCGTTTTGAAGAGATTCTGAGCACTTTTATTTTTAGGCCTTCCTGGACCCATCTTGGCTCCTAGATCCAATTCTGGATCACACCTCCCCACTAAAGACCTTTTGGTCCTCCAAAAGGTTACAAAATGGACCTTACTGATTACATACTCATAAGGATAAACAAAACACTATGTTGTACAAAAATGATGTTATAACAGGTCATCATTACAACATGTGTGATTACATTAATGGAAGCAAAATACAATGAAGATGTGACATCCACTTCTTGCAAAACCAAGTGACTGTTCTCTTTCCTTCATGTTGTTCCTCTTGCTTCACTAGTAATGCCTCTTCCTTTGTGAGTACATGTGCAATCCTTTTGTCCTTCTTTGGACGAAGCTTCGGATTAAGCAAAAGTTACGACCCCGGGAAGTTGATGTACTAACTTACCCAAACGAGGTCCATATGACTTTTGGCACTTCATCTCCTAGGGTTAGGTTTTTGGATGTCTAGGGTTTTTGGAATTCTTGTTTATTGTAAAAATACCTTCAGAGCCTCATTGTAATCATCTTCTTGCGAATGAGCACAGTCATCACATCTCTTCTCAGAGATAAGCCACCACCATTCCAACAAGCTTGTTTCCATTACATTTTATAGTTTCAGCTTATATCTTTATTGAATAGAAAACTAGTTTTATTGTATCTCTATTATTTTGTGTTAAGCACCTGTTATTAATATGTAGTCATTTCATTCTGCTCATAAAATCTGGATCAGTAGTATCAGAGCGGTCTACTCCTTGTCGTCTTAATGCATGTCCCCAACGAGGTCAGAGTACAAAGAGTTGGGTCTCGAGCTTGTTTCTCTTGAGGACAATAGCTCTCGCACGCCCAAGCGACCTCTCATGGCAGGAGAAGAGAAAGATGACGGGACAGGAGATCCTTTCAAACTGTTGATTGAGGAATCCCTCACGCAACAAAGGAACAAGATGATGGATAGTTTCGGGCAAATCCTTCGACGACTACCAACATGCGATGCATCTTCTTCGAGCGGAGGCGCCGCCCCCTTCAAGGTACAAATAAACTTCAATATTTATGTATTTGAAGGTCATATAGACACAGATGTTGTAGACAAGTGGTTGAATCTACTAGAAGAGTATTTTTCTGTCCATAACTTTTCGAATAGAGAAAAGATTACTTTTGCATTCCTCAAAGTCGTTCCCTGTGTCAAAGATTGGTGGGAAACTTTCTATGAGCAAAAGGAAACAGAGGAACCCTCATTATTTACAGTCACGACCACCTGGGAATCCTTCAGGGATGTTATTAAGGAACAATACTACCCTGTCAGAAGTTATGATGACTTGTATACCAAATGGACTACACTGCAGCAAAAAAGAGACCAAGCAGTGCCAAATTTCACAAATATCTTCCATACCTTGCGCACCAAGCTGGGTATCAAAGATTCAGAGTGACATCTAGTGCTCAAGTATCGCGGTGCTCTGCATAGATACATCCATACCGAAATGGAATTTCTGGACATCTCATCCTTGGGCGAGGCCTACCGATATGTCGTCAAAATCGAGCAGAATCTCAAAAAAAAGACGCAGCAATTTGGGCATGGGAACCCCTCACAACAAAAGCCAGGAAAGGGTGGCCCCAACCCATAGAAAAAAGGATAGAGCAAAGATGGATAGTATCAGGACAACCAGTCCAAGCCGCAAGCAAAGAAGGACACCGAAAAGACAATCAAAGATACTGAAAAGTGGTGCGACTTCCATAAGATCCCTTGGCATAACACTGCTGACTGCCACTCAAAGAAGTCGTTGGTGGTCGAAGTGAAAGCCTCTAAATCAGATGTAGAT
Organism: Picea glauca; assembly: GCA_000966675.3. Classification (NCBI taxonomy): domain Eukaryota; kingdom Viridiplantae; phylum Streptophyta; class Pinopsida; order Pinales; family Pinaceae; genus Picea; species Picea glauca. Next base: position 22,071 of record JZKD02S2115865.1, read on the forward strand.
TTTGACTATGAGCCAGAACCAAAAAGGGGAAGACAAATAATTGACATGGAACCTAGTGCCACCGTTGCTACCACCAAGCTCTAGCCTGGTGAACTAGACAATCTAGAAGAAGAAGAGCACCTCTTCCATTAACATATGTGGGTAAAAGGCACCTCGCTGTACTTCATCGTTGATAGCGGTAGCAAGAAGAACCTCATCCAAGCAGAGGTCATCAAGTGGTTGGCCCTCCTGACAACGCCACACCCACAACCCTACACCACTGGATGGCTCCGCCAAGGAAGCGATCTTTGCGTCAACCAACAGTGTCGATTGTCATACGACATCAATCCCTTCAAAGACCAGGTATTGTGTGATGTTGCTCCTCTCGAAGTTTGTGATGTTCTTTTGGGCCAAACTTATTTATGGAAATGTCATGTTGTATATGAGTCTAGGCCTCGTAGTGTTATTATTACTTTGAACATGAAATTGTATAGGATACCCGAGGCAGTCCCACCTAGTGCTATTTCCTTGATCTATGCTAAGCAATGCAGGAAGTTCATCTCTCAGATGGGGAAGTTTGTCTTCTTCGTGATTCACTTTCAAAATAAGCGAAAGATCATAGCCACATCCAGGGTCTCTATGACCGACCTCTCCACACAGCATAAGTAAGTAGATAAGGTTGTGGAAGAATACTCAGATATCTTCTCCTCACCTATCGAGGTACCTCTGCACTACCAGGTCAAGCACCCCAACGATATGACCCCCGACGCACCACTGCCCAATGGGCTAGTCTATCATCGCTCTCTGTCAAAGAATGAGGAGATCAAGTGATAGATCCGAGAATTTCTCCACAAGGGGCACATCTGTCCCATCTCATCACCTTGTGGGAGCCTAATGGTGCTGGTATAGAAGAAAGATGGAACCTGGCGACTCTGCATTGATTATCGGGCTCTGAATAAAATCATAGTCAGAAATCGGTACCCGATTCCTCGAATCGACGAACTCCTTGATCAACTCATGGGGGCCAAATACTTCAGTAAGATTGATTTGAAGTCTGGCTACCACCAGGTCCCGATAGAACAAACAGATGTATGGAAGACCGCCTTCAAGTCAAAGGAAGGCCTTTTTGAATGGTTTGTCATGCCCTTTGGTTTGACAAATGCTCCAACCACTTTCATGAGGATGATGGACTATATCCTATGACCATTCACCAATACTTTTGTAGTGGTGTATCTGGCTGACATTCTCATTTACAACAAGACTTGGGCCGAACACTTGCAGCATATTCAGCAGTTTCTGCACACCCTGCGGTGGCACAAGCTATACGCCAACTTGGAAAAATGCTCCAGCCAAGATCCAGGTCATCTGTGACTGGCCAACCCCAACCACACTCACTGAGCTTCATAGCTTCTTGGGCCTTGCCAATTTCTACCGCATGTTCGTGTTGGGATTCTCCCATATTGCATGGGCCCTCAGCCAAATAACCAGGGGTGGTGGTAAGGAGAAATTTGCGTTGGGCCGATCCCAACAACAAGCGTTCGATGATTTGAAGCAGTGCTTATGCTCAGCCCTAGTACTTTCAGTACCAGACCTACAACAACCCTTTGAGATCAAGACATATGCTTCAGACTATGTTGTGGGCATCGTTCTCACTCAGCACAACCACCCCGTGGCCTATCATAGTGAGACACTATCAGATGTTGTCCGTAAGTACCCTACTTACGACAAAGAAATGTACTCCATTGTGAAAGCCTGCCGCCAGTGGAGACATTAAATTCTTAGGAAGGAGACAATCATCCACATTGATCATAAGCCACTACAGTTCATGCAGACACAAGGAAAATTGCAGAATGACCGCCATCAAAAGTGGTCCACATACTTGCAGCAATTCCACCTCAACATCAAGTATAAAACATGAAGCACCAATCACGTCACTAATTGCCTCAACATACCGCCAGTCGTGACACTCACCACAGTGCTAGACTCTTGCATCCATGAGACCTATGGATGACCCCAACTCTATGAGACAGACTCGGACTTCACCACCACCTACCAAATGTTGGGTGCAAACGCAGTTGTCAATAATTTCCATCTTCAGGATTGGTTGTTGTGTCATCTGGGCCATTTCTGTGTTCCATCAAGCGAGCGAGTGAAGATGATCTGGGAAGCCCACTACATTATGGTGGCATGACACTTCGACATTGAAAATACAGTGGCGATGCTATAGAAACATTTCTATTGGTTGAAACTTCGACATGAGGTCAGCAAGTATATCAGGTCTTGCACTACCCGCGTTGTTGCCAAACCAACCACTAAGAAACATGGCATATACACCCCTCTTCCTACTCCTGAGAGACCATGGGAATCCATCTCAATGGACTACATGTCTGGGATCCCGTCGACCAAGCGGGGAAATGACTGTGTTTTTGTGGTTGTTGATCGCTTTTCTAAGATGGCAATTCTGGTTGCCTGCAAGAAGAACATCATAGCCAAAGCCAGCTGAAGTTGAAAAAGCCACCTGGTTCATTGAGCGAATCCAACACATCCACCAACAGGTTCAGGATATCCTATAGAAGTCCAATGACAATTACAAGCAGTGCCATGATCAACATCGGGTGCCACATAAGTGTCAGGTGGGTGACAAAGTTTGGTTGCACTTGCTGAAAGAACGCCTTACAAGGCCCCATCGGAAGCTTCACCCACTCTGTTTTGGGACGTACACCATCACCAAGGTTGTGGGGGATAATTCTTTTGAGCTCAACATTCCTCCTTTCCTTGGCCTGCACCTAGTGCTCAACGTGGATCTCCTTCGACCTTATTTCCCACCATTATTGGACACTTCAAAAATAGAAGAACAACTAACACCAACAAAGCTCAATCTGGAATGCATACAAAATGCATCTAGTGATCAGATTGTGGACACACAAATCAAGGGCACTCGACAACAAAGGGTCCAGCTTTATCGAGTCGTCAAAGTAGGGAAGCTCCTGCACCAAGGCAAGTGGCTCACCCAGGGCCAAATTCAGCAGAAATTCCCTCATTCGATGGGGGAACACAACACAATGGAGACCATTGCTTCTTAAGGAGGGAGGATTGATCCAGGTGGATATCGATGGCCACCCACCTTTTCCAACTGGCTCAAAACAGTTTTCTAGCAATTTTGGCAATTTACTATTTTTAGCAATTTTTCACTTTCGGAGCCGTTTTGAGGCCCTAAACAATGGTTTTTGGGAAAATGGGGAGAAATATGGTAATTGCCTTGATATTTCCCCCAAAATTAATCTCCTCAACGATACCTTTCCAATGGGCTATCATACGCCTAAAACAGAGATCGTATGCAAAAGTTACGACCCCAAGAAGTTGATGTACTAACTTACCCAAACGGGGCCCACATGACTTTTGGCGCTTCATCTCCTAGGGT
>JZKD02S2115865.1:35560-46975 GCA_000966675.3 Picea glauca
CATGCATGTCGCCTTTGTTTTCAAACCCCTGATGTCTTGAGAATTTCCTCCATCTGGATTCCTTTTTCTTTTGGGAACATGGGTAACTACATGTGTTATCTCCATTTGATGTCAAAGGGGGTCCCAATCGTCACCATCACCTGCACATCCTTCATTATTCTCTCTTCCTTTGGCATTGAATCCCTCTTTTCCGTGGCTTGAAGAGGAACTCTTATGGGAGTGATGAATTGCGCCACCTTCAACACTTGTTGTGGATCTGCCCTTTTGTTTGTACTATGGTTGTTTGTTTTCCTCTAGGAGAGGGACGTCCTTAACACAACCAATTGAATTTTCTCTTATATGTGCATCATCATGAGTGGCCTGCTTCTTTTTGGGAGTAGTCTTGCTTGTGGTGGTTGTTACCATGGCTTTGACGTATGTGTCCTCATTGTCATCGCCTCCTTCTATGATTTCTTTCAACCTAGTGAAAATTGAGGCGTAGTTGATCGACACCATATGAGTTGTGAAAACACCTTTAGGATCAAAGCCCTTGCGGGATTCAGTCTCTTTCATATTGTAAGACTTGAAAAATATTTCCATTTCGGTAAGGCTTAATGAACTTTTAACTGAAATATCAACAATTTTCAAAGGCATGTGAATGAATTGCTACTTTCTCTTCTTATCGAAAAACAAGAACCATGTCCTATACTATTTACATAATTCATAAACTAAAAATCTATCACAAATATACCGAGGAAGAAGAAGGGGCTTCCTTCAAATCTAAAGAGCCTTATGTATGTGAACTCCTCATCAAACACACATACTCCTTTCCCTACAAAAAAATTGATGGTCGACCTTGTCACACCGATTGGTTCAATCCTGGTGAGTGTACTTTTGTACTCTCTAATAAAAGCATCTTGAATTTGATAAAAATGGAATGATACCTTGTGCTTCCACAACATAGGGTATCAAAATTGAGTATAATCCTCGTTAAAATCAATATTGTGTCTTGGGGGCATGCCCTCGAATGTATTACAATAAGCTAAAGAAAAAACCAAGTAAGAGGTCATGTAGAACCTCTTAGTTTGGATGAAGTTTGACAATTGGTGGGAAATCTTGTTTGAAATAATTTGGTCCTAGTTGAAAAGATCCCCTACTTGTACTGAGTAGTGGGGGATGTATAAAACATACCCGAGAACATGAGTTTTTGAGTCATGACCCATGAGACGTGCAAAAATCCACCCATATTCTTTATACAGCTTGGCCAACATGCATGTATTAATCTCACTAGTGCTCGAGATTCCGACAGAAGGTTGGATCAAAAACTCCTTGAGAAAACTCGCACCACCACCCTGAGTGTCCAAGAAATATTCTGCCTCAGAAAGCTTGAGGACCCCGTCTGGTGCTAGGAGTCGCAATATCCTTCTAGAAGTGTCGGGCGTTAATGATCCATAATTGGATCCAAAAGCCAAGATGGGTCCAGGAAGGCCTAAAAATCAAAGTGCTCAGAATCTCTTAAAAGTAGACGTGTACGTAGGCCTCATCGATACGAACCCAACACAACTTTAACGGGATCAAACAAACGTCGTATGACCAAGATATCGTGATCTATTCATTTTGCCAAATATGCAAAATTTGATGATTGTACAGTCCATACAGTGATGACATGGCAGTTGAATGTATAGGTCGTACGATCATATAGGTGACATGGCAGGGTGCGTTGGCATGCTGATGTGGATAGGCACTGACTAGGAAGGTACAGGTGGATGAATCAGGGTGTGACATGTGGCACCACTGCAAGGGTGACAAGTGGCAAGGTCATACATCTGTACGACACGTGGCAGGTATGGTGGATGTTGGTTGGGCAGACACGTGTTGACAATTGGATGAATCATCACTTGACACATGGCAGTTTGTGGGCAAGTGGTAAGGTGCCACGTGGCCCAGTCATGGGTTGCCACGTGGCACCCATTCATTGGTTAATGTTTTCGGAAAAAATTGTTTGGAGTCCACCGGGGTCAAACCCGTGACCTCCGATCCGGGCGGCGCTTTGGCAAGTTCGGGCTACCAACCCGCCTACTATGTTACTTGATAACTATAGTGGCAAAGTTTTATTTGAATTGAATCCAAAGTTCAAACGACGAAGTTAAGGGTTGGGGCTAGGCCCCAACCCCCAACGCATATGACATACCACATGACCGGTCACATATAACTACTCCATACACGTTGGCGCATGGATAACCATTGAGGTATAGCCCCAGATCACGTTGGGATAGCATATGACCCTATCCTTGATGTTTGGCGCGGATTTTTGGCCAACCCTCGCACATATGTACTCCACCATATGACTCGGGCATGTGACCGGATGTGTTAACACTTGGCCCAGATATTTGGGTTAGCGCCCGGTTAGTCGAGCTAGCCCATTGACCAGGGCACATAACCGTGGGCTAAAACGATGGGGGTTTATCCATTTAAGGGGCGCGTTGAAGGTATAGCCCGCAACCATATTGCCAACCACAAGACCAGGGGCCAACACGCTAGCAGTTAGCCTCGGGCCATATGGTGGGCGCCCATATGCCCAGGAGCACGGAGAAAAGGGGTTGCGCCCTTTTTATTTGCAAAAGTGGGTTTTATGACTTTATGTTAATATTTTTAATGGATTTTTAGCCTGTTAGGGGGGATTTAATCCATTTTTGGAGAATCTTGGGCCTTTTTTTAGGCTAGATCTTGGGGTGAAGTTGGGAGTTTGTTACCAACTTCAGGCCTATATAAACCAGAGGTTCTTGAAGCCAAAAAGGGGGGGGGGGTTCAGAACATGAAAATGATGTTGAATTTTTGAGGTAAAACCATTTTTATGCAGGGAAGTTATTAAGGAGCGCACCTTTGCAGGCCATTTCTATGAGCTTCGTTCATCTGTTTTCAGTGCCATCATTTTTTATGGGTTCTTGAGATCTAGCAGAACACAACTATCTAATTTTTGTAATCCATTGGAACTTTAATGGTGTACATTTAAATCTTAGAACATAAATAATAAAGCCTCACCCATTGAGACAAAGGCCTGGAGACGTAGGCGAGATTGCCGAACTTCGTTATCACTTTGGTGTTTTATTGATTTGATATTCGGATTTTATGAGCAGAACGAAATGACTACAAATTATTAATATGTGCTTAACACAAAATAACAGAGATACAGTAAAATTGGTTTTCTATTCAATAAGGAAATAAGTTGAAACTGTAAAATGCAGAGGAAACAAGCTTGTTGGAATGACAACGGCTTATCTCTGAGAAGAGATGTGACAGTTGCGCTCATTCGCAAGAAGATGATTACAATGAGGCTCTGAAGGTCTTTTTACAATAAACAGGAATGCCAAAAACCCTAGACATCCAAAAACCTAACCCTAGGAGATGAAGCGCCAAAAGTCATGTGGGCCNTGACTTGAAGGCGGTCTTCCATACATCTGTCTGTTCTATCGGGACCTGGTGGTAGCCAGACTTCAGATCAATCTTACTGAAGTATTTGGCCCCCATGAGTTGATCAAGGAGGTCGCCGATTCGAGGAATCGGGTACCGGTTTCTGACTATGATTTTATTCAGAGCCCGATAATCAATGCAGAGTCGCCAGGTTCCATATTTCTTCTATACCAGCACCATTAGGCTCCCACAAGGTGATGAGATGGGATGGATGTGCCCCTTGTGGAGCAATTCTTGGATCTATCACTTGATCTCCTCATTCTCTGACAGAGAGCGACGATAGACTGGCCCATTGGACAGTGGTGCGTCGGGGGTCGTATCGGTGGGGTGCTTGACCTGGTAGTGCAGAGGTACCTCGATAGGTGAGGAGAAGATATCTGAGTATTCTTCCACGACCTTATCTACTTACTTATGCTGTGTGGAGAGGTCATTCATAGAGACCCGGGATGTGGCTATGATCTTTCGCTTATTTTGAAAGTGAATCACGAAGAAGACAAACTTCCCCATCTGAGAGATGAACTTCCTGCATTGCTTAGCATAGATCAAGGAAATAGCACTAGGTGGGACTGCCTTGGGTATCCTATACAATTTCATGTTCAAAGTAATAATAACACTACGAGGCCTAGACTCATATACAATATGACATTTCCATAAATAAGTTTGGCCCAAAAGAACATCACAAACTTCGAGAAGAGCAACATGACACAATACCTGGTCTTTGAAGGGCTTGATGTCGTATGACAATCAACACTGTTGGTTGATGCAAAGATCGCTTCCTTGGCAGAGCCATCCAATGGTGTAGGGTTGTGGGTGTGGCATTGTCAGGAGGGCCAGCCACTTGATGACCTTTGCTTATATGAGGTTCTTCTTGCTACCGCTATCAATGATGAAGTGCATCGAGGTGCCTTTTACCCACATATGTTAATGGAAGAGGTGCTCTTCTTCTTCTGGATTGTCTAGTTCACCAGGCTAGAGCTTGGTGGTAGAAACGGTGGCACTAGGTTCCATGTCAATTATTTGTCTTCCCCTTTTTGGTTCTAGCTCATAGTCAAAATCTACATCTGATTCAGAGGCTTTCACTTCGGCCACCAATGACTTCTTTGAGTGGCAGTCAGCAGTGTTATGCCAAGGGATCTTATGGAAGTCGCACCACTTCTCGGTATCTTTCATTGTCTTTTCGGTGTCCTTCTTTGCTTGCGGTTTGGACTGGTTGTCCTGATACTATCCATCTTTGATCTGTCCTTTTTTCTATGGGTTGGGGCCACCCTTTCCTGGATTTTGTTGTGAGGGGTTCCCATGCCCAAATTGTTGTGTCTTTTGTTTGAGATTCTGCTCGATTTTGACGACATATCGGTAGGCCGCGCCCAAGGATGAGATGTCCAGAAATTCCATTTTGGTATGGATGTATCTATGCAGAGCACCGCGATACTTGAGCACTAGATGTCGCTCTGAATCTTTGATACCCAGCTTGGTGCGCAAGGTATGGAAGATATTTGTGAAATTTGGCACTGCTTGGTCTCTTTTTTGCCGCAGTGTAGTCCATTTGGTATACAAGTCATCATAACTTCTGACAGGGTAGTATCGTTCCTTAATAACATCCCTGAAGGATTCCCTGGTGGTCATGACTATAAATAATGAGGGTTCCTCTGTTTCCTTTTGCTCATAGAAAGTTTCCCACCAATCTTTGACACGACGAACGACTTTGAGGAATGCAAAAGTAATCTTTTCTCTATTCAAAAAGTTATGGACATAAAAATACTCTTCTAGTAGATTCAACCACTTGTCTACAACATCTGTGTCTATATGACCTTCAAATATAGGAATATTAAAGTTTATTTGTACCTTGAAGGGGGCGGCGCCTCTGCTCGAAGAAGATGCGTCCCCTGTTGGTAGCCGCTGAAGGATTTGCCCGAAACTATCCATCATCTTGTTCCTTTGTTGCATGAGGGATTCCTCAATCAACAGTTTGAAAGGATCTCTTGTCCCGTCATCTTTCTCTTCTCCTGCCATGAGAGGTCGCTTGGGCGTGCGAGAGCTATTGTCCTCAAGAGAAACAAGCTCGAGACCCAACTCTTTGTACTCCGACCTCGTTGGGGACATGCATTAAGACGACAAGGAGTAGACCGCTCTGATACCACTGATCCAGATTTTATGAGCAGAATGAAATGACTACATATTAATAACAGGTGCTTAACACAAAATAATAGAGATACAATAAAACTAGTTTTCTATTCAATAAAGATATAAGCTGAAACTGTAAAATGCAACGGAAACAAGATTGTTGGAATGGTGGTGGCTTATCTCTGAGAAGAGATGTGATGACTGTGCTCATTCGCAAGAAGATGATTACAATGAGGCTCTAAAGGTATTTTTACAATAAACAAGAATTCCAAAAACCCTAGACATCCAAAAACCTAACCCTAGGAGATGAAGTGCCAAAAGTCATATGTACCTCATTTGGGTAAGTTAGTACATCAACTTCCCGGGGTCGTAACTTTTGCTTAATCCAAAGCTTTGTCCAAAGAAGGACAAAAGGATTGCACATGTACTCACAAAGGAAGAGGCATTACTAGTGAAACAAGAGGAACAACATGAAGGAAAGAGAACAATCACTTGGTTTTGCCAGAAGTGGATGTCACATCTTCATTGTATTTTGCTTCCATTAATGTAATCACACATGTTGTAATGATGACCTGTTATAACATCATTTTTGTACAACATAGTGTCTTGTTTATCCTTATGAGTATGTAATCAGTAAGGTCCATTTTGTAACCTTTTGGAGGACCAAAAGGTCTTTAGTGGGGAGGTGTGATCCAGAATTGGATCTAGGAGACAAGATGGGTCCAGGAAGGCCTAAAAATAAAAGTGTTCATAATCTCTTCAAAATGGGCATGTGCATAGGCCTCGTCGATATGAACCCAACACAACTTGAACGGGCTCTAGCAGACGTCGTATGACCAAGATATCACGATCTGTTCGTTTTGCCAAACATGCAAAATTTGATGATTGTGCAGTCTGTACCGTGTTGATGTGGCAGCTGAATGTATAGGTCGTACGGCCATACAGGTGACATGGCAGGGTGCGTTGGCATGTTGATGTTGACAGTCACTGACTAGGCAGGTACATGTTGACGAGTCTGGGTGTGACACATGGCACCACTGCAAGGGTGACACGTGGCACACGCTGATGTGGCAAGGTCATACAGTCGTATGACACGTGGCAATTGGCTAACATGGCAGGTATGGTGGATGTTGACTAGGTATACACGTGTTGACATTTGGATGAATCAGTGCTTGACACATGGTAGTTTGTGGGCAAGTGGTAAGGTGCCACGTGGCCCAGTCATGGCCTGCCACGTGGCACCCATTCATTGGTTAATGTTTTCGACAAATTTTGTTTGGAGTCCACCGGGGTCGAACCCGTGACCTCAGATTTGAGCGACGCTTTGGCAAGGTCGGGCTACCAACCCGCCTACTATGTTACTTGATAACTATAGTGGAAAATTTTTATTTGAATTGAATCCAAAGTTCAAACGACTGAGTTAAGGGTTGGGGCTAGGCCCCAACCCCCAAAGCATATGACATACCACATGACCGATCACATATGACCACTCCATAATGTTGGCGCATGGATAACCATTGGGGTATAACCCCCAATCACGTTGGGATAGAATATGATCCTATCCTTGTTGTTTGGCGCGAAGTTTTGGCCAGCCCTGGCGCATATGTACTCCATCATATGACTTGGGCATGTGACCGAATGTGTTAACACTTGGTGCAGATATTTGGGGTTAGCGCCTGGTCGATCAGGCTAGCCCTCCGACTAGGGTGCGTAACTGTGGGCTAAAGTGACGGGGGTTTATCCATTTAAGGGGTGCGTGGAAGGTATAGCGGGTGACCATATGGCCAACCACATGACCAGGGGCCAATAGATAAGGGGCCAGCACGCTAGCAGTTAGCCCAGGGCCACATGGTGGGCGCCCATATGCCCAGGAGCGCAGAGAAAAGGGGTTGCACCCTTTTTATTTGCAAAAGTGGGTTTTATGACTTTATGTTAAGATTGTTAATGGATTTTTAGCCTGTTAGAGGGGATTTAATCCATTTTTGGAGGATCTTGGGCCCTTTTTGAGGCCAGATCTTAGGGGCAAGTTGGGAGTTTGTTATCAACTTCAGGCCTATATAAACTAGAGGTTCTTGAAGACAAAAGGGGGGGGATTCAGAACAAGAAAATGCTGTTGAATTGTTGAGGCAAAGCCATTTTCATGTAAGGAAGCTATTGAGGAGCGCACCTTTGTAGGCCAATTCTGGGAGCTTCGTTCATCCATTTTTCAGTGCCGTCAGTTTTGATGGGTTCTTGAGATATAACAGAACACAACTAGATCATTTTTTTAATCCATTATCACTTTCATGATGTACATTTAAAGCTTTGAATAGAAATAAGAAAGCCTCATCCACTGAGACAAAGGCCCGGAGATGTAGGCGAGATTGTTGAACTCCGTTATCACTTTGGTGTTTTATGGTTTGTTGTTCTTCATGCTTATTTCCAGATCTATATATGTTTATATGGCTGCCATGTTTCTTCATTAATTCTTTCTCTTTCATTCAATTCCTAAATGGTAATTTAACTCATGCCAAAATAACTCAACCATTGTCGTTAAAAGATCCATTTGGATCAGTTAAAGAGATAGGAGTCCTTCCGCTTTCCTTCACTTTGATCAGTCAATGCTTTGAATAAAACATTTGGGCACACCATGCTACGAGTTCTTTGAAATCGAACACCTTAGGAACATATGTTCCAGTCTTAGCTATCCCCTACGTCTAGAATTTGTTTGTAATATTATCTTTAGGAGAAAGCTAAGAGTACCACTAACATGCAATAGACCATTAAAATTCCTTGTTTTCTCAAGCCAATGAATTCACTGCATCTCCACAGAATAGCTCTCTTCTTTTCTTGTTCACCATCTTTTCTACTTTCAACGTGCTTAGGTAAACGTGATTATTATGTGTATAAATCATATGTTTTGTCTCATAGGTGCCTTGCTAATCATAAATTAGGGTTCAATACACTGTTCAAAGTTCCCCCCTCTTACATTTGGTGTATGTCGCTCATTAAATGGTAACTATCATTTACATACATAAGGCCTGGGGGGAATGTGCAATAATTAATCCTCATTAATTAACAACAGTTGTTTTCGTCGTGTGAGAGATGTGCGATGGATACACTATAATTACCTTAAAAACATAAACCATGTCCTATATGGAATGCAGGTGTGGGGAGCAGGATTATCCATGTAGTGTGTGGGATGCGGGATAACTAATACAGAATGTAGGTTGCAGGATGCAGGATAACTAATACAGAATGCAGGTTGCGGGATGCAGGATAACTAATACAAAATGCGGGGAGAAGGATGTATATTGGAGGAAACGTTGAGTGTCATCCTTTCACATAGGACACAAAGGGATCCTAAAATAATCTAAGTATGGAATTGTGGGTGAGGGGTGAAAGTTGCCGGAGGACTAGGACCACAATAGGCTCGTAGGAAATTTCCCTGCACCAGCATGAATAATATTATGTGGGATGCAGGTGTGGGTGGTTGGGATTTTTGACGAAGGAATTACCCCTACATTTGCATGGCTAAGTGTATTTTATAAAAGGGGTCCACAAAGGAAAGAAATATTTAGGTAGAAGAAGGAAAAAAAGTATCAACAAGACCGCTTAGCTTCTTTTGAATATCTATTTTTCTTGAGTCAAAGGAAGATAAGAGTTTTTGACCCCCTCTTTTAACACGTGCTCAACATTCCTTAATTTAGATTCACACACATAAAAGGGTGATCTCACAAATGGTCTTCTTCAAGCTTTTGAAATGATCTCCAAAGCTTTTTGATCATGCAGCCAAAGAGCATTGAATCTAAAGGGAAAGGAGCCAAGGTTCTGGGAATGGAGGAAGGAAAGCGAAATTGGCTTGTGATCAAAGATGAAAAACAAAATAATATTTAGAGGAGATGATCTAATTCTCAAGCATGAATTCATTGTGTATAAGAAAGCAATCAATCCTAGCCGTGATATGCCTTGGTTCTAGCTTCCTATTTGTTTATATCTATTATGTCCTAGTGTGATATTAGATCTTCCATAAATTCCCTGAATGGATCTCTTACAATACTTCCTCCCCTCTTTTATTTGCTTGATAGAACCTTGTTGAAATATTCTGCTACTATGCTATTTGTAACATAATTAGAATCTTTCATTGCATGCAAAGATCTCCATCATTCTTCTTTTTCCCTATAGTGTACATGCATATAGACGTTGAATATCTAATTTTTCTTCCTTAAGCTCTATGAATTAGACTACCTAATACCCAATGTTCAATGCATTAAGGATGGGCTAGCTCAAAGATTGTATTGTTCTAGACAATACATAAACCTCATGAGGCTCTTCTTGCTTTTATCACAGTTCCCTTGCTTGTCCTCCATTGTTTCTTTTGTACTTCTAGCATCTTAAATTCTTCAAGATTAGTCTCTTGGATGAGAGATTTAACTAGATTTTCATATTTAATTATATTCCCCAATGCTTGTTCCTTAAACACGTTTCCCATTCCCCTAATGTTTCAAGAGAAAACTTTCATTATTTCAAATTTGGAGGGTTGGAACTATCGCCTATAAAACCCTCAGATAGTATATGTATTCCATGACTCTTGATTGAGATAATTTTGGTGTTACTTCCAAAGGAGCTTTCTACAATGTCCCCAACCAGGATAGATGGGGAGTATATGTTTGTTGACCAAGTTATTATTCTTCTTTGAGTGATTTAATCAAATAATTTGCAAATGTTATCAAACCAAGCATGTCTCATACAATCATTACACATAAAATAGAGAAGTGAACCATGACATATTTATAATGGATGGACAAATCAAAACCACACAATACAATAACTTTATTGGTTGTAACAACAACTTCCAAACCCTCCTACACACAAGCTATTGGTTGCACTGCAGTTGTAGAAACCAACAAAGACACAACAATAACCTGATGATGATGATGCCAAATTTGCTCAACCAATGAGGGATCCTTCTCTTCCTGTATGGTCTCGACCTCCTCCTGCTTACCCCCATCACCAATACCCAACGTTGTTCATATAATCCTGTGTTGATGGGCCTCGCGGTATGATGGTGAGGCGTCTAGCATGACCTTGTGAGACAAACCGTGCCTAACCTGCGAGGATGCATCTTGTCACGATTGCGCAAAACCCTCTGAATGTTGGTGGATCTGGTGAAGGGTTTCCTCCTGAATACAACCACAACCACCCTATGCAAACTGCTAAGTCTCTAAGCTCTCTCTAGAATGGAACCAAACACCACAATGAACTCAGATGAGGACTCTAAATGAATCCCCCTTTGTCTAGCTAGGGCAGATATTGCACCATCGAAACTAACCCTACAGTGGAAGTGTTTTCCCCAAAACCTCAACGAAAATGTTGGCTACCAAGAGCACTCATTAATATATCAAGTCATAATTCCAAGGGGAAGGGTTTCTCCTCTATTTATCCTTCCTTTTGAACTTCTAGATATTTCCCCCACCTTGACCAAATCAAATCTTCACTTTATTTTTCCCTCCAATTCCATTAAATATAATTGTTTATTTTATTTTATTTCACTTTTAGGGTTTGACAATATTTTTACCTAGTGACACCTCCTTGACTCCCCTTTTTCCTTGTTGACTATAGCCTATGGGAGTCATATAGGATATTCGGTCACCCCCACATCACGATCAATTGGGAAGGGACATTACAGTCCTCCCTTCCCATGATTGCTTGTCCTAAAGTAATTCTAGATCAGGGTGTTGTAATATTTGCCCCCCTTCCTAGGTAGCATCTTCCATGGACAATCCTCTCAATAGAACCAAATATTCTTGAATGACCATTATTCTAAGCCTTTGTTCCCTGACATCAACTATCCTCTTGGGAGCT
>JZKD02S2115887.1:2111-17796 GCA_000966675.3 Picea glauca
TTCTTTTACTTTCTTCTCCTCTATTGGAAGCAATATGTGTGTCCTACCATTATTTTCCAAAGTGTAATTTTTATTTCTCCCATCATGAATGACATTCCTGTCAAACTTCCATGGTCTTCCCAACAAAACATGACATACATCCATGGGAATTACATCACACAGAATCTCATCTCTATATCCACCTATTTTAAATTCATCAAGGCATTGTTTAGTTACCATTACTTGGTGTCATTTTTGCAACCATGAGACCTTATATGGATTTGGATGTGCGGTTGTCTCCAGCTCCAATTTATCCACCATCTCTGTGGATACTATATTATTAGTGCTCCCACTGTCAATTATCACCTTGCATACTCTGTCTTTAGTCTTGCAAGTTGTCCTGAACAAACTGTTCCTCTACACTGGTTTTTCAACTTCTGGTTTTGGCTTCAAGAGAACCTTCCTCAACATCAGAGATTTTCCATCCTCTACACATTCTTCTTCAACATTCCTTTTCCGTGCTTCTGAAATGTGAGCTTCACCTCCTCTTTCTTTATTTCTCTTAGAACATTCCAAAGACTTGTGTACTTGTTTTCCACAGGTATAAAATATTATCTCTCCTCCTCTGCTTCTTCCTCTTCCTCTGGAAAAACAATTTCTTCCAGCAGGATGTCTCCCTCTGGAGCTTCCTCCTATTTTTGAGTGACTGTGGGTTTTCTCATCCTCACCCTTGGGCTTCTATGCCTTATCATGGGAAACTCCTTTACCTCTGTTCGGGCTTCTACCTCTACCTCATTGGTTTTTTTTTTGGACAACTTCTCCTTTGCTTTCAGTGCATATTGATATGCCTCCTCTACTGTCCTCACCGACATCATGATGATTTCATCCTGGATTTTATATCTCAGGCCATTTATGTACCTGAAAACTTTATCTTCATCTCTCTCCCCCTGTTCAGTCCTGATGTTCAACTTGTAAAAATATTTTTTGTACTCTTTCACTGTCATTCCCTTCTGTCTCAGGTTTTGTATCCTCCTGAACAAATTTATTTGATAATCCTTGGGCATGAACTTAGCCTTAAGCTTGACTACCATTCTATCCCAACTCTTAATCTTTTTCTTACCTTTGCTTTATCTATCAGCCTACAATTCATCCCACCACAATGTTGCATGTCCTTTCAGTCTGGTGACAACATGTCTCACCTTCTTGTCCTCAACGACATATTCATAGTTGAAATACTTTTCCATGGATCTTATCCAGTCCAACAACTCTTCAACATCCAAATTTCATTCATACATTGGGATGCCTATATTTGCTCTAGCTCCCAAATTCACAACAACTTTTAGTAAGCATTCTTCGACATCATCTCCCCATGTGGCTTCTTCAACCTCTGTCTCTTCACTTTCTGTCTCACTTACACCTCCAACGTCATGTGATCTCCTCTGCGCTTCTTCCATCACTTCCAACCTTGCATGCAGTTCCCTCATTTCCCTTTCGACAGCTTGATTGGCTACAGGAGGCTCCATGTGTCTCTTCAGTGGCATTGTGCTGACTAGTTCTCACACACATAGTACAAATTTTAGTTCTTTTAGGTTGTGATACCACTTGACGCAGACCCCCCTACTCTCCCTCGGGGCTGCTCGACCTCCTGGTCAAGGATTGTTAAATATTCTCAAGCTGGATTAGCTCCTCGGGACCTTGCTGCTCTCAAACTCAATCAAACACAGGCCCTGTTATCTCCCTCAGGATTTTCACAGTCACGATCTTATCATTATCGATTTGTTCGCCGATCGATGGTTCATAGTAATTGTGGGCTGCCAACGTGCTCGCTCTTTATCAAAGAGTTTTGTCCCTGCAATATGAAAAGTGCTCACCCAATATTGATTGAATCCTCTACATCGACACTTCTCATCTCTTCCTTTACCAAATCTCTAAGTTCATAAATGCTTTTTGGGTGCATACCATACACTATTTGGAATGGACTTCTCCCTATATTTCTATTAGATGATTCGTTATAAGCAAACTCAGCTTGTGCAAGAACTTGATCCCACTGACTTCTATGCTCACTTACCAAACTCCTCATTAAGTTTCCCAAGCTCATGTTCACCACTTGTGTTTGCCAATTAGTTTGTGGGTTATAGGATGAACTAAAAGAAAGTTCAATTACAAGCTTCTTCCACAACTTCCTACATAAATGTCCAACAAATTTAGTGTCTATATCTGAAATTATACTTCTAGGTAACCTATGCAATCTAACAATTTCTCTGAAAAATAAACTAGCAATATGGGTAGCATCATTGGTCTTATAACAAGGTACAAAATGTGCCATCTTTGAGAATCTATCCAAAATTACAAAAGTTGAGGCATTCCCCCTCCGAGGCTTTGGAAAACCCAAGACACAATCCATGATTATGGCATCCCATGGCCTAATTGGTATGGGAAATGGTTGATATAAACATGTGTTTTGTTGCTTTCCTTTGGCATACTAACAAATTCTACATCTTTATACAAATCTATTAACATCAGATCTCATACTTGGCGAAAAATAAGAAGAACTTAACTGAGCATAAGTTTTGTCATGTCCAACGTGACCAACCAATCCTCCATTCCGATTCTCTTTCAACAAGTTATCTCTCATTGAGCATTTTGGAATGCACAATTGACTTCCTTTGAACAACAATCCCTCCTGGATCATATACTCTACCCAAGGACTTCTATCTCCAATCACCGGGTTATCACATGCTTCATAAGCTTCCTTGAATTCTAAGTCTTCCTTGTACATTTCCTTGAGATGTTCAAACCCCAAGGTACTCAAAACACCTCCTTCTGAAAGCATCTATAACTTTTTTAGCACTTCCACTGATATGTTTAAGAACAAATGTAAATTTTTTCATAAACTCTACCCATTTGGCATGTCTCTGATTCATCTTCTCTTTCTTAGTTATAAACTACAAAGCATGATTATCAGTATAAAAAATAAATTCTTTGGGCATTAGATAATGCATCCATTTCTTCAAGGCCTGTATCAGCGCATAAAACTCTTTATCATAAGTTGAATATTTCTACTTGGAATCATTCAACTTCTCATTGAAATAAGCAATAGGTTTATCATCTTGACCTAGAATAACACCAATGGCCATTCCTCTTGCATCACACTTGCCTTGGAAAATATTATAGAAATATAGAAGAACTAAAATAATTTGTTCAGTGATCTTCTCTTTCAACAATTTGAACCCCTTTTCAGCTTTTGTTGTGCACTTAAATGGTTGTTATTCCTTCTTAATAGTTTCAATTATTGGAGCACATATTCTGTTGAAATTTCTAATGAATTTTCTGTAGAAACTTGCTAATCCATGAAAAAATATTACCTCATAAATATTTTTTGGAGAAGGCCACTCCTTGATTGCTTTCACCACTTTTGGATCCATCTTGAGAGATTACAAATCCAAAATAGACTAATTATGTTTTCATGAAGGAACATTTCTTCAAATTTATCAAAAGTTTCTTCTGTTGTAATTTCCTCAATACCAACTTCAGAAACCTTAAGTGTTCTTCCTTGGTTTTGTTGTAGACTTGCAAATATTATCTAGATATACGATTACAATCTTTCCAATAAAATATTTGAGGACTTCATTCATGAGCCTCATGAATGTACTAGGTGTGTTTTTTTCAAGACAAAAGGCATGAAAATCCATCCATACAAACCATCATTTGTCTTAAAAGTTGTCTCCAATCATCTCCTTCTCTCATCCTAATCTGATGATGTCCACTCTTTAAATCAATCTTTGAAAAATAATTTGCACCACTTAGATATTCCATCAAAACATCCATATAGGGTAAAGGAAATATGTTCTTGATTGTAATCTTGTTAATTGCTCTGGAGTTTGTACACATTCTCCAACTTCCATCCTTTTTTGGACTCAAAACAACTGGCACCGCACAAGGACTTAAACTTTCTTTGACCAATCCTTTATCTAGTAGCACCTAAACTTGATTTTTTATTACTTCATTCTCTTTCGGTGTCATCCTGTAGGCAACTTTGTTTGGTAGACTTGATCTTGGGATGCAGTATATGTGATAGCTAATACTTCTTATGGGTGGTAGCGAATTAGGCCATTCATCAACAATGATATCAACAAACACATCTAATAAGGCTTGAATTTCAATAGGAAAATCATTTAAATTTGTGTTCGTAAGTACCACTCTAGGCTTACCAATCAAAGAAAATTGTACCTCCTCCTCTTTCTTGACTTCGTACAACAACTCCTTTCCACTCATCAAGAACACACTTGGACTAGCTTATTCATTGCCCCCTTCATCTTTCAGTGGAAATAACATATGCTTATGTCCATCCTTTTCAAGACTATAGGTGTTCCTTCTTCCATCATGAACAAATTTCCTATCATATTGCCGTGGTATTCCCAACATAATATGATAGACATCCATAGGCCTGACATCACATAATATTTCATCCTTGTAACTACCAATCTAAATTTCTACCTTACATTATTCACTTAGCAGAATCTGATGTCCTTTGTGCAACCAAGACACTTTATATGGAGTAGGATGTGCCATCTTCTGCAACCCCAACTTCTCCATCATCTATGAAGAAACTAAATTTTCTATGTTGCCACTATCAATGACCACAATGCAACATTTCCCTTTTGATTTGCACATGGTTCGGAATAAACTTTTCCTTTGTGTTGGTTCCCGAGTCTCCTTTTATACCTTAACAAAAAATATCTTCAAAATCAATGATTCACCTATCTCAGGAGTTTCTTCTTTTACTTATGCATTCACTATCTCTTCCTTAGCTTCTATAATGTGAGCTCCTCTCTAGTTTGTTGACTTGTTCTCGGGACAATCCCAAGACATGTTTCCTATTTTCCCACAAGTGTAACACATGATCTCTCTGCCTTTGCCTCTACCTCTTGAGAAGAATATTTTTCATCTTGACTCACCTCCTCTAGGTGACTGTCTGCTAGAATTTCATGCTTCTTCCTTTGAAGTCTGAAATATTTCTCTCCTTGATGATCCCTTCCCTATTATTGTACTTCTGCCTCTGCTTCTTGGCCAATTTATCTTTTGTCTTCAAGGTTGTTTGGTAAGTATCTTCCACTGTCCTCAACGGCAAAAGACTGATCTCATCTTGAATATCATACGTCATTCCATTTATATATCTGGCAACCTTCTCTGCATCTTCTTCTATATGACCTGCCCAAATATTTGACCTATAGAATTCTTCAGTGTACTCCTTCACTATCATGGCTTTCTACCTCAAATTCTGCAATTTTCTAAACAGGTTTAATTGGTAATCCTTAGGCATAAATTTACTCTTCAATTTAGCCACCATTCTATCCCATCTCTTTATTTTATCTTTACCTTTCCTTCTCATGTATGCCTGCAACTCATCCCACCATAAAGTTGCATGGCCTTTCACTCTCATCATTGCATGCT
The DNA here is from genome assembly GCA_000966675.3 of Picea glauca. Taxonomy (NCBI): domain Eukaryota; kingdom Viridiplantae; phylum Streptophyta; class Pinopsida; order Pinales; family Pinaceae; genus Picea; species Picea glauca. The sequence continues at coordinate 7,545 of JZKD02S2115887.1, forward strand.
TGGATTTCATTTATTCATCCACCTATTCATAGTCAAATTACTTGTCCATTGCATTGATCCAATCAAGAAATTCATCCACATTCAAGTTACCCTCATACATGATCACTTCCATATTTGGTATGGTTCCCACCTTGGTGACCATCCTTAGCAGTTGTTCCTATGTTGTTTCTCCTCTTGTTGCTTCTTTTGTTTCTTCATCAGATCATGTATCTTCACTTTCACTGACATCTCCTATGTAAAGTTCCCTTCTCTGAGTTGTTTCCATGGCCTCCATCCTCGCCTAGATTCACTTCAACTCCAATTGCAACTCCTCAGTTTAAGCATATCTCTCTCGGTCTCCTCGTCTGGGCGACACAATTCTTGCAAGATACAATCTCTCAGCTTTGATCCTTAGACCATTGTTGCACTCTGATACCACTTGATGTAGACGTATCAGGTCCAATTTGACTTGAAAAGGTCCTCAAACAACCTTTGTATCATCTTTTCACTCGATTTTCCAATTTCTCTAATCGACCTTGGATCCTTCTTTAACAGATCCCCAAACCGCTATGTTCACACATCAGTGAACAAGTTGCTTTGAGCACCTTTTCTCCCTTTAGCACGAAGTCTTTACTCCCACGTGACCAAGCACTCAACCTTATGCTAAGGTTTTCATCATCGGAGGTTTCCTATTGTGGAGCAATTACAAAGATCAACAGTTATGATCTGACGACATACATATCATCATCGACACTTTCACTAGGGAGAAAACATATACAACCAACTATCCTAACGATATGTTGGCCCCGATGATGTATATGTCGTTGTTGGGGTTTTCACTGAAAAAAATACGCAAGGATTCAGTTTCCCCCACCATTCCATTAGTCCCGATGATACGGTCCACCTCCAATCATTTTGAACCGTTGATCTAGGATTAAAGGACTTAATCAATAGTGTCAATTAACTTAACCTTTGTCAATACTCCTTTTAGTTTATGTCATTGATCTTTTTCTTTGACTTAATCCTCATCATCAATCTATTTAAACTACTAAGCTCATCATCATCGGCCCCACTTTTCGTTGGCATGGTTACCAACTCTATCATCGTCAATAATCAACTGTCGTCGACCCTTCATCTCGGCTCTGACTTTATCTTCGGTGATTGGATGTCGTTGACGATTATTGAATGAATATCATCGTTGGCACAACTCCTTAATGTATTTTGGTGTCCCTATATGGAGGGTCCCAACGATATAATCGTGGCCATTGATTTGAAAAGTGTCACCCTGATCATATCTCAACCATCCACTCACTTACACTATAGAATGGATTCTACAATCGCTAAATCGACTATATCGGCCCTGAAACACAGCTATGGGTTGATTTTGTACCCCTGCAGCCTCGATCTGGTTTTAATTTATATCCAAGGTCTACACATGGTTTCCTGCAACCACAAACACTTCGCCACTTTGTCTAAATAAATTACATGTAGAGTTAAGACAAACACACAAATACACAGGAACCATGATTCCACAAAAAACTATTTTTTTATTAAAGTATCTGAAGGAATAAGATTACAACAGAAAGGCTCAATTATTTCTTGGTCTCTCAGACCTCTGCAAACTGCACTCTCACACGATCACACCTCTTCTCAATCTCTATTCATTACAAATATATTTGGAAGCTCTCGGGTAGCTTCTTAAACCAACAAATCCCGAGCTATCTCAACAAATCCTTACACTATAAATTTGTTCCTAAGATTTTACAACAAATTAACACCTATCAAAACAAACCCAACGAAGATATCTTCTAGAGACACTTCGTAGTTATTACAAATAAAAATAGAAAAAAATTAGGGAACCAACTCCCTTGGTAAATGGTTGTGACCTTTAGGGTCAATCTCATAATTAACTTGGTCGATGCTCCTGTATCAATCATAGAGGATCCTCCATAAAATTTTAGCCTCCATGCATGAAACCCTAAATCTACAACAACAAAACAACATTAAACATTAGAAAAAAGGAAAATTAAAGTAAAATATGAAGGATGGAGGAGAAGGGTAGGGAGAATACATTACCTTGCTCATGGAGGTTCCCCCATGAAATCGAAATCCTAGCTTGCATGAGGATGAAATACCAAGGTAGGAAACTTTAAGGAAGAAAGGAGAAGGGAGGAGAAGAAAACAAAGAAAGAGATGAAATGAGAAAATAATGAGAAAGTAGGGTTTGAGGGGGTTTTGTGAGATAAAATAAGATATCTGAATTAAAATAAGATAAATATCCTCACACTCATGAGGATTGAAAAAAGTGTCTTATTTGTATCCCTTGATATTTCTTAGATTTCTTTCTGAAAAGTTTCCCCAATTTTAAAGTTACTTAGGAAACCTGATGTTAAATTTTGTACTAAGTCCAACACTAAACTCGACACTAAACCCAATGGTAATTCTAGAATTAAACCCTATGCAATTAACATGGATTTTAGTGCCAACTCGTGAAATAAGTACACTAAAATTATCATCGTCCCATGAAATAGTATTGAGCTTTCACGAAAACTACAAAACAAATCATTAAAGAGATGTTACCCCCTCACATCTACTGGTAACTAGAGGAATTTTTTCTCCTATGATCCACATCATAGATAAAAATTCTGATAATGATATTTTTTACCCCATCATTACTAGGGGTGACTAAGGAGATCATGTCTCGAGGCCCACATGTAGCAGACATGGAGTTCCTAGAGACATATTGACTAGCATAGCCCCACAGGGCCCCTCCTATTCATTGATGCATCACCATACATCACCAACAACAGAGCAACGTCCATCACAACAGTTTGGCCCCAGAGGAAAACAAATCTTTCTTAATGAGTTAATAAGTCCAGTATCATGGTAAGTGTCACTCTAATAATTGAAGCATTTGAATATGTTGCAAATGATTCTTTCTTGATTACATAACGTTTGCTTGGAAATTATACCTTTTTCCTTATTTAACCTTGGTGGGTGTCATTTTGTCCTAGTAAATTGGTCACCCTCAGGAATAGGGTGCTACTCAGAGTTTCCTTGAAAAGTCATCATACCATTCTCAATCATACTTATCACTTTCCATACGTATTTCTTCTCATCTCCTTATCTTTTGGGATTTTCAGGTGTACTGACCCAAGAAGGGATTGTACCTCATTTTATTGGAAGAAGGGGTTGAAGGCCCAGAGGGAAATGTAGCTAGAAAAAGATAAAATCCAATAGATGCTCACCCAAGAGGTCTTGAGAATAATGAAATGTTTCTCCTAAAATAATTGAAAGACCTACAAAATCAAACTCACATTATATAGATGTCCCACTTGTCGAGGAGGTGCATTTATGCAGTGTCATTTTCTTTCCATGCATATCGAACTAGGTGTACCTAAGCTTCAAGTAACGTTGTGTTACTCTTTTCTTTCCATCTCTTATAGTACCCAATTGTTTCAAACTTCATGTAACATACCCATCCACCTAGGATGGGCCACGTCATGCAAAACTCTCTCATTATCAACTCTGATACCATATTTGTAATGTACCTAGCCTCCAACTAAGCAACATTACATGTAGAATACACATAAAAAGAAAACTTTTTCTAAACTAAAGTAATTCCTTTACTGTTAGCCGATTTCCTATAGCTTACAACTACAATTTAAAACAGATTTAGCTACAATGTATAACCATAAAACAAATGCATATAAAGCATGCTAATAATCAACATGAAACACAACTGAATCGTTCATTGCAGCAACATATAAGTCATTATCATTCACGCAGAGTTCATGCACAACAATAACACATGTAAATATCTCAATACAAGATAAAACACTTATCTTTAAACAAGAATCATGCAACTAGTTGCTTGGGACAAACGTTCCACCCAACCATAAACTAATTGTTCCAAATCTCAACAATGGGTCACCCTCGAGCTGAGGCTAGTAATCCACAAAAGAGGGTGGTCTCTCACAATCCACTTGCAACTCATAAATCTCATAACCCAACTGATATTCTCCTATAGCTATCCTGATATCTCCACCAACTCTCTTCCTCTTGACCTGCCCAACCCATGGAATGCACCATTCATTTATCAGTGATCACCCAAGGAATGTATCATCCATTTAACAGGGTAACCCAAGGGATGTACCATTCGTTTATCAGGGTTAACCAAAGGGATGTACCATTCATTTATTAGAGATATCCCAAGAAATGTTTCATTCCTTTATCAAGGTCTCTCTCGCACAGGTAACTAGGAATCTCTCAACTGGAAACTCAAGGGAACTTGCTGCTAGGAAAACTATTAACAAGCCAACAAAAAACACTTGTTGTTTTAGTGCAACGCATGCATGAGTTCACTCTTTTGGCCTGACAACTGAGATATTTATTTCTCCAGCTCCAATTCGGTCCAGTTACACTCCAAAATTCTCCCTCCATGGTTTCACTAGCTCCAATCTGTCTTTCTTCCCTTTTCCGAGTGTTGTCCCAACCCATACAAATTCCTCTCTTGCAGATTGCCTTTCTTGACTCACACTCTTCCCAAAGATGATTGTACTCAACCCCTATGTGCCCGATCACTTTGGGACGTGACCACTCACACCCAACCTCTTACATGCATTCAATGATTGGCTTTGGAAACACTCAATCATAAGGATGTGACCACTCACACCCACCCTCTTACATGTATTCAATGATTGGCTTTGGGAACACTCAATCATACATCAGAAGGTTCATATACAATTGGAAAGTTTAGGAAAATGGGTTGGATTGATATACATGGGTAATCCCCCCCTTGAACCCTCTTGGCCATTATCCTAAACACTTCCCCCTCTTGTGGATTAATTCAACCCCCATCTCTTGTGCATTTACCCTTAACAGTTGGTATCACATTTTTACTATTAAAACATTGAAATACAATTCACATATTACATCACTTGGTTGTAGCCACATATTATATCCACATAAGAATTAATTAAAATGGGGATGTTACACTTTAATTAATTAATGGCGAAAACGGGCTTGGAAAAATGTTTCATTGTGGACAAAGGGCACTTTCCCTCTACAAAGGCACCCATAAATGAGACAATATGAACCCTTGTATGTCATGAACCCCATGCCCAAAAGTCTTACCTCACTCCACCTCATATTCATACATGGACTAGATAGGTTTCCCTTGAAAAATGCCTTAGACTTGGGGATTGACTAACCCAATAGGATTCCTTGACACCCCTCCGACACCTAAATTTGAAAAATTGTATAAGGTCTTTCAGCATTTGTTTAGTTTGAAAAGGGGGGTTTGATGCACATGTTTGGGTGGTTCTATTATTGAATGTGGCTTACTTGGCATGATTATTGTGAATTATGGACCCTTGGAGGGCATATTTTTTTTTCTTTATAGGACCTTTCCTGGTGGACATGTATTCATGAGGAGATGACTTCATTCAAACATTCATGGGGCTTTGGAGCCCAAGGATGGATGCAGAGACACCACGTCTGGGACAGGTTTGTGATCCCCATTTTCACATTGAAGAAGGAGTTAATCCAGCTCGAGAATATTTAACAATCCTTGACCAGGAGGTCGAGCAGCCCTGAGGGAGAGTAGGGGGGTCTGCGTCAAGTGGTATCACATCCTAAAAGAACTAAAATTTGTACTATGTGTGTGAGAACTAGTCAGCACAATGCCACTGAAGAGACACATGGAGCCTCCTGTAGCCAATCGAGCTATCAAAAGGGAAATGAGGGAACTGCGTGCAAGGTTGGAAGTGATGGAAGAAGTGAAGAGGAGATCACATGACGTTGGAGGTGTCAGTGAGACAGAAAGTGAAGAGACAGAGGTTGAAGAAGCCACATGGGGAGATGATGCCGAAGAATGCTTACTAAAAGTTGTTGTGAATTTGGGAGCTAGAGCAAAGATAGGCATCCCAATGTATGAATGCAATTTGGATGTTGAAGAGCTGTTGGACTGGATAAGATCCATGGAAAAGTATTTCAACTATGAAGATGTTGTTGAGGACAAGAAGGTGAGACATGTTGTCACCAGAATGAAAGGACATGCAACATTGTGGTGGGATGAATTGTAGGCTGACAGATAAAGCAAAGGTAAGAAAAAGATTAAGATTTGGGATAGAATGGTAGTCAATCTTAAGGCTAAGTTCATGCCCAAGGATTATCAAATAAATTTGTTCAGGAGGATACAAAACTTGAGACAGAAGGGAATGAAAGTGAAAGAGTACAAAAAATATTTTTACAAGTTGAACATCAGGACTGAACAGGGGGAGAGAGATGAAGATAAAGTTTTCAGGTACATAAATGGCCTAAGATATGAAATCCAGGATGAAATCATCATGATGTCGGTGAGGACAGTAGAGGAGGCATATCAATATGCACTGAAAGCAAAGGAGAAGTTGTCCAAAAAAAAAAACCAACGAGGTAGAGGTAGAAGCCCGAACAAAGGTAAAGGAGTTTCCCATGATAAGGCACAGAAGCCCAAGGGTGAGGATGAGAAAAACCACAGTCACTCAGAAATAGGAGGAAGCTCCAGAGGGAGACATCCTGGTGGAAGAAATTGTTTTTCCAGAGGAAGAGGAAGAAGTAGAGGAGGAGAGATAATATTTTATACCTGTGGAAAACCAAGACACAAGTCTTCGGAATGTTATGAGAGAAATAAAGAAAGAGGAGGTGAAGCTCACATTTCAGAAGCATGGAAAAGGAATGTTGAAGAAGAATGTGTAGAGGATGGAAAATTTCTGATGTTGAGGAAGGTTCTCTTGAAGCCAAAACCAAAAGTTGAAAAACCAGTGTAGAGGAACAATTTGTTCAGGAAAACTTGCAAGACTAAAGACTGAGTATGCAAGGTGATAATTGACAGTGGGAGCACTAATAATATAGTATCCATGGAGATGGTGGAGAAATTGGAGCTGGAGACAACTGCACATCCAAATCCATATAAGGTCTCATGGTTGCAAAAAGGACACCAAGTAATGGTAACTAAACAATGCCTTGATGAATTTAAAATAGGTGGATATAGAGATGAGAATCTGTGTGATGTAATTTCCATGGATGTATGTCATGTTTTGTTGGGAAAACCATGGAAGTTTGACAGGAATGTCATTCATGATGGGAGAAATAAAAATTACACTTTGGAAAATAATGGTAGGACACACATATTGCTTCCAATAGAGGAGAAGAAAGTAAAAGAAGAATAAAATACAAGCATACTTCTTATGAGTGGGAAGGAACTCCTGAATGAAGTTAAGAAGGAAGAGGAGATGCAGTTTATTGTGGTGAGGAAACCCAAAGTGTTCCTTGCAAGTATTTCTATGGATGATTTTCCTGAAGAAGTTCAGGAGCTGTTGGAGAATTTCACTTACATAGTAGTGGATTAGTTGCCTAACTCATTTCCACTATCAGAAGTATCAACCATCCTATTGAATTGATACCAGGAGCAAGTCTACCAAACAAAGCAGCATACAAATTGACACCTCAATAGAATGGGGAGGTAAAGAAACAAGTACAATAATCATTAGACAAGGGTTTGGTTAGAGAAAGCTTGAGTCCATGTGCAGTACCAACTTTGTTGAGTCCAAAGAAGGATGGAGGATGGAGAATGTGTACAAACTCAAGAGCCATAAACAATATCACCATCAAGTATAGATTCCCTTTGCCTAGGATGGATGACTTAATGGATTGCTTAAGTGGAGGATTTTTTTTTTCAAAGATAGATTTGAAAAGTGGATATCACTAGATAAGAATGAGAGAAGGTGATGAGTGGAAGACAACCTTTAAGACAAATGAGGGGTTGTATGAGTGGCTTGTTATGCCATTTGGCTTAACAAATGCCCCAAGTACTTTTATGAGACTGAAGAATGAAGTATTGGAGGATTTCATTGGTAAGTTTGTGATTGTATATCTGGATGATATAATGGTCTTCAATAAAACTGAAGAAGATCATTTGAGATATCTGACATTAGTGACGAGGAGACTACAGTAGGAGAAGTTGTTGATAAATCTAAAGAAGTCCTCTATTATGAAGACAAAACTCATTTACTTGGGTTTTTTAATCTCTTCAAATGAATTGAAAATGGATCCCGAGAAGGTTAGAGAAATTAAAGAATGGCCATCACCAAGAAGTATGTTTGAAGTGAGAAGCTTCCATGGATTAGCCAGTTTCTATAGGAAGTTCATTAGAAATTTTAGTGGAATTTGTGCATCGATGATGGATATAGTGAAGAAGAGACACGAGTCTTTTAAATGGATAGAACAAGCTCATAAAAGTTTCAATATATTGAAGGATAAGATAACAGAATGACCAATTCTGGTCTTGCCAAATTTTGGGAAAACATTTTAAGTAACGCGTGATGCGAGTGGAGTTGCAATTGGAGCGGTTTTGAGCCAAGACAATAGGCATGCTGCATATTTCAGTGAGAATATGAATGAGACTAAGGGAAAGTACTCAACATATGACAAAGAATTTCATGCCATAATTCAATCCTTGAAGAAATGGAGGCACTACCTTGTTCCAAAGGAATTTGCCTTGTATAGCGATAACCAAGATATACAATTCATAACCAAACAGGAGAAGTTAAACCAGAGACATTCTAAGTGGATAGAGTTTATGCAAAATTTCACTTTTGTCATTAAACATATTTCTGGTAATGCTAACAAAGTTGTTGTTGCATTGAGTAGGAGATGTCTGATTCTGTAGGAATTTCAGGTCAAGACCTCGGGGTGTGAACAACTTAAGAATATGTATTGTGATGATCCAAATTTTAAAGAGGCATATGAAGCATGTGAAAATCCTATGCTCAGAGACAGAATCTAGTGGACAGAGTACATAATTCAAGATGGATTGTTGTTTAAAGGTTTCCAATTGTGCATACCAAGGTGCTCGATGAGGGAAAATCTGTTGAAGGAAAAACACAGTGGAGGTCTGGCAAGACATTTCGGCCATGACAAGACATTTGCACAATTGAACAATTCATACTATTGGCCAAGTATGAGAGAAGAGGTGAAGAGGTTTGTGAACAAATGTAATATTTTCTAGTAGGCAAAAGCAAAGAATCAGAACACTGGATTGCATCAACCATTGCCTATTCCATATATGCCTTGGGATGCAATAAGCATGGATTTTGTGTTGGGATTGCCAATAACCCAGAGGGGGAGTGATTCCATATTTGTTGTGGTTGATAAATTCTCAAATATGGCACACTTTATCCCATTCTAGAAGACCAGTGATGCAACACATGTTGTGATTTTGTTTTTCAAGGAAGTTGTGAGACTTCATGGATTTCCCAGGAGCATTGTCTCAGACAGAGACACTAAATTTGTTGGTCATTTCTGGAGAACATTATGGACGAATTTCAGGACATAACTATATTTTAGTTAATCATATCACCCTCAGATAGATGGAAAAACTGAGGTGGTATATAGGAGTTTAGGAAATTTACTAAGAAGTTTGGTCACTGAAAATCATAGCCAGTGGGATCAAAATTTGTCACAAACAAATTTTTCATAGAATAACTCACCAAACAAAAGTACATGAAAAATACCATTCCAGATAGTCTATGGGATGATGCCAAGAGGGGTATCAGAGTTGAGAGACATGGAGCAAAGTGAATTCAGAAGTGCTGGAGCAAAAGACTTTGTTGCAGAAATGCAGAAGCTTCATAATCAGATCATGCAGAAGTTGTAGAACAACAATGCAGAGTATAAATGTAGAGTTGATCAGCAAAGAAGAGAACTTCAATTTGAAGTGGGAGATAAAGTCTTAGCACACTTGAGGAAGGAAAGGTTCCCAAGAGGAACATATAACAATTTGAAGTTGAAGAAGATTGGACCATGCAAGATTCTAAGAAAATTTGGTAACAATGCTTATGAGATAGAGTCGCCGGAGGATGTGGGAATATCACCCATATTCAATGTTTCAGACCTGTATCCTTACATGGAAGATGACACAGAGAGATCAAAATATCAAGAGAAGATTAAGTGGGAGAAGCAGATGCTTGTAGAAGAAAATCCACAGATGGAGAAGATCGTTGATCAGAGGATTGGAAAGAAGACCAGGAGGAAGACCTATTTTGAGTATTTGGTCAAGTGGAAGGGACACCCAATAGAAGATGGCAGATGGGTAAGTGAAGCTGATGTCCAGAAGCATGGAAGGTCGGTGCAGAAGCTCATGGACAGGAGTCCATGATTTTTCTACCCAGAGGAGTATGATGTAGGAGCATCATCAACCAAAGCCACATGGGATGATAGCACAACACTTAGC
>JZKD02S2115887.1:17806-37569 GCA_000966675.3 Picea glauca
GCTTATGCGTTCATTGGGCTATGGAGTCATAATGTCTTAAATCAAAACCATACAGGATACCAAACTGAACAGGAAATGTACTTAAAACCACTGTTGTACTCTAATTCTCAAATTCAAGCTTATTTATATACATCACCTACTCTAACTACTGAAAAATTCCCACTGAATCAAATGATACAAAAATTCCAGTGAAGCCAATCCAATAACTGTCTACTTATTTGAAATTTGCTCACACTTTCTTTTAGCAGGTTGAAAAAGGAAACTAGCAACTCCCATCTGAAATGTTGTTGATCATGAATTTTCAAACTTTTACTTGATTTATGTGAAAACATATATAGGATATAGCGTGCTCCTCCATTAAATGAATCTAAAAGGTCAACAAAAGGATCATGAAAAATTGCGCGGCCCTGAGGTTTTAAATAACAAGTTTCATCAAAGACTACTGCGTGCTCCAATTTATTTTGCTCAGGATCATCCTCAAAGAGGATATCCAAACATCCTTCATTTGATATGGCATTTGTCTGAAGATTTCCATTCCCCCATGTAGCAAATTGTTCTAGAGAAACAATATTATAATCATCAGTGTACTCATCATATTTAGGTTCAACAGATAACTTAGGAGTGTCATCAGTTAGACAAATGTTCGAAATATCAACTGTGGATTCCTCAAGCATGGGAAATTCTAGTTCTTTCTCTAACATGATGTCTATCTCAGATTCATACTCCCCCAAATCACAGTTTAAAACATCTTTGAACAACAAACTTCTTTCAAAACTATTAAATGTGACAACCCTATGCTGTAGGTGAATCCCCCCGTGGACAAGTGGATTCCCTCTTGGCCTCTAGACTCCTAAGGCCAAGACAAAAAAGTGATTAACATGGACACTGACTTCCTTTTAGATCTAATCAAGCTAATAAATGAAAGAGAAGGAGAAAGATATGTACCTTATTAACGACGTTTGTCCCTGCAAAGTCCTGGCTAAGCTTCTATCTTAAGTTCCCTGATAGATCCTGTAAGACATACAAAGGTACAAAACACTTCCTACTCTACTGAGATTAGCTCAATCATATATCCATCTACTGCAGACAAACTCATATGGAACAAGCACAAGTTTGAAAGAATTAGGCCAAGCATTGATTATATTACTGAGAACAAGTAAAAGTACTTACAATCCTTTGAATGAAGGTGCAACAGCCTCTTCCATTTCTCCTTGTCCAACCCCTTTGATCAATCAATCTCCACTGATTTCTTTGATGACATCTCACTCATTATATCATAAGTTTCACATCTCAAATCTCCATTGTCAATACCTTCTTATGAGATCATAAGTTAGGTATAATTCTCAATCTTCCTTCTGCATGTAATGTACCCTTTCACCATGAGAAAGCCTATTTATATAACCTTGGAGAGGTCCAACTAGTTGAGATATCTTTGGGATAGGTTGAGGATTCCTCTCCTTCAGTTGAGGATCTTCCCTAGGATCATGCCTTGACCATCTCCTCGAATCCAACCACCTTCAAGAATTGAGGTATTCTTCCCTAATTTTCCTCAACAAACTCAGAAATTTCTAAATATGGGGTAGCGCTCCCCCATAAGGGTTTAAGGGTGCATAGAGCACTCAAACACTCCCCCAAAGAAGCCTAGGGAGTGTTAGCACTCCCTGACAATGGGTAGGGGAGCGCTCCTCCAAAAAACTCAATTTTTTTATGGTTTTTCCAATGGCAAAGGGCTTGTACTTCCTGCCAAATGATTTTTCTTCTTCCAAACCACCTTTGAGGTGTCATTACGTGTCTTTATGATGTCTTTATGGGCACGACATAGGAAATATGGTATCATACTGTTTGTGACACTTGTAACACTTATATTCAAGATGCGACACTTACGACACTCGTAATGATGACACTTGCGACACTATCGAAGTGAGTAATTTTGAGGTGTAACAGATTGCCCCCCAAAGTATGAATTTAGAAGATGATGATGATTGAAGTACTTTGTAGACTTTTCGAGAAAGGGTATGGACACAGAGAGACTGAAAAAAGCTGCACACAACCATCAAATAAATATTATGACATGTTTCAAAACCCAAGGCAGGCATACCTATGCCTGAGTGATAAAGACTTTTTAGGTATGGCCACCATAAAATACACTGTGGATCCATAATTATATTGAAAAAATGGTATAGCCACTACAGATACAATGTGGATCTATACTCCTATGACCTAAACTGATTGTAGCCATGAAGAATACACAGTGGATCTACGAGATGACAAGACATAGCCATGACCAATACAAAGTGGATCTATGTAACAATATAAGTGTCATAGTTCAAAAGAAACTCCTTTGCAACCTGGGCAAAGTACATACAAGAGTGATGAAACAACCCAGGGTATTCTTACCGATCCCGATGTAGTACGAATCTAACCATGTGAATAGATGTCCTGATGTCGAACATGGAAGAAACCACTTGATTACCAGTCAATGATGTAAACCACTAACAAGCGCGAGGGAGATCACCATTGATGTTAATGATTCCCAAGGTACTCAAGTACATACCGATGAATGTGAATGAATGAGCTGACGTTGAACATCTGTGGAATCATCTGATCAGGGGTTAATGATGTAAACCCACTTTCGGATGCGAGGAGGCCTGCCATTAAGGCATGCAGGTCCCAAGGTACTAACTGGTTTCTAAGTCTAGTTCCTGGATAATGTGCTAAATTTGATAGTAATAGACTCGTCGAAGGAGGGCCTTGATTTATCCCCCATCAACGACATGAAACTGACACAGAGATGTAATTGGTAGATCGAATGAACATGGACTGACACGGGTATTGAAACATGATATTTGTGATGGTTGACTCTTGAGGTAGATACTTCCCTTGAACACTGAGGCACATCAGCAGAAACATGACATGGACCAAAAATTGATAATGAAGTGGATGCCATGACTTTCATTAGGTGACCCAAAGGAGTAAAAGAAACTCAAAGGATTGGCTCAGTGCAGAGTTTCAACGGATTAAAATGCGTGCAAAGACAAAGTGTCGTGTTCAAGGGTGACCGTAAAAGTTACTAGTAGTGTTCTCAAAAACTGCTTGGCTTGCTTCCTTCAATTTCCCCCCCATCCAGATAGATGAGTACCTCTTTTTAATTTAACGAGCTCAAGGAGGGTAACACATGCTCGATATGAATCACCTTCGGTAAGTCCTTCTTCCTTTGTTTAAAAAACTGGAAGAAGTAAGGGTTCGATCCCATATGGGCCCTTCAATGTATGATTGTTTAATGAGTCCAGAGAAGGTAAACTCAGTGGTTTTTCATATTTAGAGAGTCTGAAAACAACTGAAAGACGACTCCAATGTTGTCCTTTTCGTAATGTTAGTCTCGCAAGGTCCAAAAAGAGACAAATTATCACTCGAAAGACGCCCTTTCAAACCTTTTAACGAGTGGGAAAGGAAGCAAGATCACTCGACAATCTTTTCATGTTTATAGAGTCTGAAAAGAGCTCAAAGAAGACTCCAGGGGGTTCCTTTTCCGCGTATCCATTCAAGTCCAAAAAAGAGATAAAATTTTACCCGGTTACATTCTCATGTTTTTTCGAGCACGAGAAAGAACAAATACTAAGCTCGGTATGCCCCCAGCTTGAAAGCTAGTGGCTTAACTCCAGAATGATCGTCAAAGACTGGAGACATGCCCTCCAAGCTTCAATTCATTCAACGACTATGAGTTTGTCACCAATTTTTCTACTAGACAAAGAAAAAGGATAAGAGTGGATGAAAAGAAGGTTCAAGAGAGGTGACTGTTTCATTTTTTAATGAGATTGACACAGGAAAAAGAACTATGCTTAGGGCTTTGGGTGCAATCCCTAGATTGTTGTTTCATTTTTTAACGAGCTTGCTATAGAGAGGAAAACTATGCTCAAGGCATCTGTTTCATTTTTTAATGAGCTTTCCACAGAGAAGAGAAATTATGCTCGTAGACTCTCCTTGATCATGGATTTCAAGAGAATACCGCTCTGGAAGGATACCATGTCAAGGGACAAAACTTGGTCATGGCTTCCAAGAGATCTTCACTGGATGGAAGATAATCACTCTGGAAGGAACACATGTCGAGGGCTACGACAGGGGTAAGGAGATCAGGCTCCAATATCCCTACTGAATAAATCACCATGTCAACTACCAGATCCAAATCATCTAAAGTTGAAGTCATGGGAGACAACGCCACATAATTGACATGCGGCGGGGGCGATACTTTTGTCATATAAGAACCATTCAGGGAGGTAATCCAGTCAGGACCGATGAATGAAAGTTGATCAATAGTCACAATTCTTCCATCTTGAGGGAAATATATCACACGGAAAAGAGTGGACACAATATTTTTCATGGAATAGACATAATCCTGCCCAAGCAGTAAAGCAAAATCCAAGGGGTCTCGGACTACCATGACATCAATAAAGACAATTTTCCCTCCCAAAGTTACCAAAAACTGAGGAAGGGTCCCTAAAGGTTGACTAGTTCTTCTGTTAAAAGCTAACAGATTCTGTGTAACCAATGCAAGCTGAGGACAACCCAAAGAATGCCAAGCAACAGAGGACAAAATACTAATGGGCGCACCTTCATCTATCAATGTTTGAGGAACGTCCCAACCACAAACCTGTACTGTAATCTGGAAAGGAATGTGAGAGGGAAGATGAGTTCTAGTTAGCGCACCCCAATAAAAAAGGATGGCCTCATTACTTGGAGGGGGTTTCGCAGGAGAATGAGGAATTCCCCCCAACACAGTAGATTATGTATCAATGAGAAAAATGTGGGTAGTATTGGGTTTACTCTCTAGAGGGAGAGTAGGATCGACCGATGATGGAATCAGATCGACCACGCAGGCACTCTTCAGAGGAAGAGTGGGATTGACCGATGATGGGATCAGATCAACCACATAGGCACTCTTCAGAGGAAGGGTGGGACTGACCGAGGAAGGGACTGGATTAACCACTTTGGCACTTGTCAAAGGAGGAGTGGGATTGATCGATGAAAGAACTGAATCAACCACTTGGGTTTCATTCTCAAAGGGGATAATGGGGTCAACGGGTGGAAACAGATTGACCTATTTGGTGTCGCTCTCTAACGGGAGAGTGGGATCGACGGAGGGCAGAACCAAATCGACCACTTTAACACTCTTTAGATGAAGGGTGGGATTGACTGAGGAAGGGATTGGATCAACCACTTTGGTTTCACTCTATAGATGAAGAGTGGGGCTGACCGATGACAAAATTGGATCAACTACTTGGGTTTGTGGTTCAATCTAGGAGGAAACTAGATTGTCCACCTGATCAACTGGACTAACCGGGGATGGAACCGGATCGACCAGTCCATCAACTAATTATGGGTTGGGTGAAAGCTTACAATAACCTTTTGGAAGTTGAAGTTTTTCCAAAAGAGAAGAAGCCTCATCCATGCGAGGACAAAGGTGAGAATAATGATAACCTTTGCATGACATACAAGGGAATTTGACAATTGTCTTCTTCTTACCAACCATAACATCACTAGTTGATGGGGTATCACTGGCATGACCAACAGAGGCCGATGACGTGGAGGACCACATTTCTAAGACCTTGGGAATACCAGGGAATTCCCTCAGAAAGTGGTCGCCCTTACAAAGACTGCAAGGGAATTTGGGTTTTGGATTCTTCATTTTAATCTTGTTGACCTCATCAACACTCCTAGTACTATTAACAGTAACTAGTTGCTTGGATCCAACATTTGATGTTAATGGAGCCTTGGTCTTTTTCAGTCTCTTCTTCTTCTTCTCTTTCCCTTTCTTCTTCTTCTGATCAGCATGGCTACTTGATTTAGAGATTTCACTAGGCGAAGAAGGAGAAAGGGAAGGAGACTTAATGGGAGAAGAAGGCGAAAATTCCACATGAGGTTGATGTGTGGGTGGTGTACTGACATCTAAAGCATTAGGTGCAGTTGAAACATTGGGAGGATTCAAGATCACCGGAGTGGGGAACAACCAAACCGGTAATCTGATGGTGAGTTCTGGAAGACTTAGTGTGGCAATATACGGAGGACCAAAGTTTCCAAAAGAAGGAAAGGTATAAGGTTCCCTAGGAGAAGGGGTTCCTCCATTGGTACTCTCATAATTTGATGCCATTAACACTTACTCAACCTAAGGCCCACTAAGTAATACAACTAACACATGCTATGAATATGAGAAGCAAACAATCAAACAAAACCTTCCCACAATGAAACCACTAGTTCGCGATGAAATCCAACGTCACGAGATCAATATAGGAAGAGGCGGGGATAGAGCGGGTGGATCAGTTATGTTGGCGACCTACTTAATGGACTTATGCCTTGGTGCAAGCTTCCACACAGTAATTGTGGATTTACCCTCCAAGGAGCCCGAGTGATTTTGACCAACGTCTGTTCCAGGTACAGTGAGACTTCCCTTCACTGTCACCTTGTGTGGGACCCTAAAGATTATGGCTACTAATGTCACCAATTCGTAGTCATCCCCTGGGCGGGTACATTCGACAGTCTGATCTAAACGTATGGGCATGATAACAAGTCCGAAATCAACTCGAGAGGACCCCACACATAATTGTGGGTATACCCTCAAGTGACCCCCAATATACGATCTGACCACTACAAACAGTTGAACCATGGAGGGATAATCTCTGTAACTCACCCGAATGCGACCTCGTGCGTAACCCCTGTGTGAGAGGGGGATCCCGGAAATCCTATACGACGATTGGATTTTCTCTCCCTATCGCAAGATGCTAAGTTTGTTTGATATCTTTGGAAAGTTATCCTTTCAACCTATTCCAAATCCCTACACCTTAAAATAATGTAGGTTTGCTAACAAAGATGTAAAAAGTCTGATAAATTTTAGTTAAGCATTGATTTTAGTGGTTGTTATTTACTCAAAGGTGTATGAGAGTGAAGACTGATGATATTATGACTCAGTTCCCAAAACATGCATAAGAAATGATAAGCAATCTTTTCTTTCAATGAATGTCTAATTAAGGGAAGGAGAAGGATTTTCCTTTCATTGTCAAACACCAAGATGAAATGAACTCATGCAATAGTCCTCAATAAGGAATCCAATTCAATTCTAAAATCGTTGTATGTGACTGATAACCAATATATGTAAAGATTCTTATGCTAATTGGACTTCAAGAGTTGTGAGATTTAAGCAATCTGGAAGCAAACTTTACATAAACCAAAAGACACCCTTGTTATGATCAAACAAGAAATAGAAAGCCAAAAAATCAAAAGGAAGGAGAAAGAGTTTGGACAAGATGACTCAAAGATCAAAAATCAAAGTACAAAATACCTTTGAAACTCCTTACAAAGTTTTCACTCATTCAGATAAACGAGAAGAAAATGACAAATTGACTTCAAATCGTGAAGATCAAAGAGTTGTTGAAAAGTAAGGAAAAATGTAAAAAAAATCCAAACAAGAGATGATGAATCCTTAGAAAACAAGGTGGTTTGAGGGCCAAACAATGACACACTAAGATAGCATGAATCCTAAGTAGATGAATCAACAAAAATACTGAGAGAAAACCAATTTTTAAGGATATTTTTTGCAAACAAATGGGGTAGCGTTCCCACATAAAGGGACACAGAGCACTCCAACACTCTGTGGAACATTGTAAGGGAGTGCCAACTCCCTGGTGGTAAGGGCAGGGGAGCGCTCTGCTGCAAAATCTCACAGAAATGCTGAGAAACTCAAAAACAACTCAAGAAAAATGCAAAATTTTGTGTTTAAGATAAATCCAAGAGCCAACAATCAAACCTAAGGATTAGAGACATTCATGGAGAAGGTCAAATTAGTGGGCAAAGGGATAAAACAAAATCTGGGAATGGAACAAAAAATCAGAGCTCATCCCCAGTGGAGTTGCCAATTTCTATTGTAGGTGAATCCTCCTGCAGACAAGTAGATTCCCTCTTGGCCTCTAGACTCCTAAGGCCAAGACAGAAAATTTCTTAACATGGACACTGACTTCCTTTTAGATCTAATCAAGCTAATAAATGGAAGAGAAGGAGAAATATATGTACCTTATTAACGAGATTTGTCCCTGCAAAGTCATGGTTGAGCTTCGATCTTGAGCTCCCTGATAGATCCTATAAGACAAATAAAGGTACACAAGACTTCCTACTCTACTGAGATTAGCTCAATCATAGATCCATCTACTGCAGAAAAACTCATATGGAACAAGCACAAGTTTGAAAGAAACAGGCCAAGCATTGATTTTATTACTGAGAACAAGTAAAAGTACTTACAATCTTTTGAATGAAGGTGCAACAACCTCTTCAAGTTCTCCTTGTCCAACCCCTTTTCCCAATCAATATCCACTGATTTCTTTGATGACATCTCACTCATGAGATCATAAGTTTCACATCTCCAATCTCCATTGTCAATACCTTCTTATGAGATTATAAGTTAGGTATAATTCTCAATCTTCCTTGTGCATGTAATGTACCCTTTCACCATGAGAAAGCCTCTTTATATAAACTTGGATAGGTCCAACTACTTGAGAGATATTTGGGATAGGTTGAGGATTCCTCTCCTTCAGTTGAGGATCTTCCCTAAGATCATGCCTTGACCATCTCCTCGAATCTAACCACCTTCAAGAATTGAGGGATTCTTCCCTAATTTCCCTCAACAAACTCATAAATTTTTGAAGATGGGGTAGCGCTCTCCCATAAGGGTGCACAGAGCGCTCAAACGCTCCCCCAGAGAGGCCTAGGGAGTGCTAGCACTCCTTGACAATGGGTAGGGGAGCGCTCCTCCACAAAAGTCAAATTTTTATGGTTTTTCCAATGGCAAAGGGCTTGTACTTCCTGCCAAATGATTTTTCTTCTTCCAAACCACCCTTGAGGTGTCATTAAGTGTCTTTATGATGTCGTTATGGGAACGACATAGGCAATATGGCAGCATACTGTTTGTGACACTTTCAACACTTATAGTCAAGATGTGACACTTGCAGACAAGATGCGACAATTACAACAATCGTATTGACGACACTTGTGACACTATCTAAGTGAGTAATTTTGAGGTGTAACACCCTATCCTCTTCATGAAACAAAATAGGGCTTACAAGCTGATTTCCTGGATGGAAATCATCATCATAAATGGGCTCATTAACTTCTTGTAAAGTTTTATCAAACACATGACTGTCATTATTTAAAATCAGATTTACATTTACAGAAATGGAAGAAGTCTAACTCTCATATCCGGGACTGTGTGAACACTGCAAATCTACATAAGCAAGGGTTGTAACATAACTATGCAGGAGCAGATCTATTTCTTCTTCAGTCAAAGGAGAAGGTGGTCTCTATATTTTCTGGATAAAACAACAATTATTTCCTTTCTCTTCTGCAGGTTGGTCATGATGTTGAATGTCTTCTTCTTGAATATGTCCACAAGAGATATCATATCCAACTTCTTTATAAGCCAACTCTTCCTCATACTGATCATCTTCATCAACTTGAGAAATTTCTGATACTTCTTCCTCCTCTTCAAGAGGATTTGTTTGATCTTTTTGTCTTATAAATTCTATATTACAACAATCTTCAAAAAGTACTTCAAATGAGTAGATTCTTTTACAATGTTGATGAAAAAGTATGTGAAAATATTTCAATGAAGGAATACTGGAATGGGGTAAAGATTTATACCAGATTCTAGCATCTCTTTCCAACGAAAACATAAACAACTTCATGAGGACATATACATGATGTATATTTAATTCATCCATGAGCTTGTGGAAATCAAACAAGTGATGAGCGGGATTGTCGTCCGCATATTCTCCAAATTTAGGAAGGACATCTTCCGAAACTTTAATGTCTGGAATAGTGTTTGGAAATCCATAAACATTTGTAAATTCCAAAGGATCAAACCTTGTAGCAATCTGAGCAGCGAACGAATTCGACATTTTGAGACCAGTGGAGTCGTCAATGAATCATGTAGAGTCTTCGAACCAAGGAGTTTCTAGGTGAATGATCACGACTAACTGAATGTGTATCCCTTGTTCACCATCAAGAGATAGATATGAACTTTTGTCGTATCCCAGGGAAGATCACTTCGTCCTCTGTCCCTGACAACGACGCTAGAAAATGTTGTCGCAAGAGTTAACTCTAGGTTGTAATAGAGCCAAGACTTAGCACATTTTTAATTAGATAATAAATCATTTCTCAGAACTTGACTTGGGTTGCTACAAGACAATCCTTGAGGTAACCTGAAACCTACTTTAGAGTGTGTTTCTAACCTAATACACTCAGAGAGGGCTCTCTCAATAGCCAAAGGCTCTTTACACAAAGAATATTCAGTAATCATAGTAAGAAGGCCATATTTCTTATAAGACAGGATATTTTTATAAGGTTGGTGGTTGTACAGATTTGGAAAGGCCTATTGGGCGATGGATTCAAGTGAAAACTAAAGAAAATGGGTAATAGCAGTGATCATGTTACTTGAGGGAAATGAGGCAAAGTAAGTATTTCTTTCAGCAATCGATAATCAAGATATGGTAGCAGAAAAGAAAAGGAAAAGACCGTCACAGTGAAAGCATCTAACAATGATGAATTTTCACTACAAATTTAGAGGAAAAAGACTAGAGGTTAATAACTAGGTGTAGAGCATTAATCTTGAGTGAGTTCTGACTAGTCATCATTGAAACACAACACATATCAACCGTGTGTAAGGAGCATGCAAAATGAATTCCAAACAAATTTTAACTCGGTTGATAAAAGAAGAGATAAACAATATGAATGTAACAAGATGGAGAACATACTGAAGGAATCAACCGTGATGAATCTCACATATCAAGTGAACACATGTCTCCAGCATTACGCTATTCAAGATGTTCAAAATAACTCAGTTTTCAATAGAATCCCTCTTCAAAAGAGGTTCCCTGCCCTTTTTCTCATCAAAGAGATATACAATATATAAGACTTCATCTTATAACATATGAGAAACTACCTCAAAACCGATTGAGAAATAAAATGGCAGTTGTTTAACTGAAATCTGGGCGTGCTCCTACATTTTTGGGCCATGTCTACAATACCATATTGCAGGGAGCGTTTTCCTAGCTTCCTAAGCTCTAAATTCGGTTTTAAAGATACCAATGGAAATATTAGGATCTATACATGTCAATTGACTATTCAAACATGTAAAACAACCTCTCCAAGGTTGAGAAAAGTGAGTTTTCCCACAGGCAGTGTTTTTTGGAAAAACTTGCAATTTCGGTTGCTAACAGGCCGAAAACAGAGGTATCTTAGCCACTGAAAGTCCTTGCTTTCGGTAGATAACAATGCAATTTCAAAGCACCGTAAGCCACCAAAAGTCCTGAAACCCCGATTTCGGGTTTTGCGTTTTGGGGAAATGGAGCAATGGTCAAAATCTTATGTCGGCCAAACCCCCGACTGTCTAAAACCCGAAATGGTGATGTGGCATTTATGTAAAACCTTGTTATAGATATTTTATTTCCATTTATTGCATTCTTTTTGTACTTCCTCATGACTTTATTTCTGGGTAAAAACGCATCTACACTTTTGGTAGCTAAGGGCATATGAAACTTGAGATTTAAGCTACCCAAAGTCTGCACTTTCGGTAGCTAAACACTATAAATTTTTTCCTCTTAATCTACCGAAAGGAAAAATTTCAATATTTGTTCCAACATAGGCTCCATCTAGGGATGGTGCTTTCCTTCAAAGCACCAAGAATAGTAGACCAAGTGCCTTCATCCATTGGGTGTCCTGAGATTATCCTTATCAAACGCTGAACCCTGTCACTTTGCTTGCACCTTTCTGAAACAAAAAACCGCTTATGCATTCATTGGGCTATGGAGTCATAATGTATTAAATCAAAACCATACAGGATGCCAAACTGAATTGGAAACATTCTTAAAACCACTATTGTACTCTAATTCTCAAAGTCAAGTTTACTTATTACATCACCTACTCTAACTAATAAAATACTCCTGCTGAATCAAATGATACAAAAATGCCGGTGAAGCCAATCCAATAACTATCTACTTATTTGAAATTTGCTGACACTTTCTTTGAGTAGGTTGAAAAAGGAAACTGACAAATCCCATCTGAAATGTTGTTGATCATGAATTTTCAAACTTTTCCTTGATTCCTGTGAAAAAATATCCAGGATATAGGGTGCTCCTCCATTAAATGAATCTAAAAGGTCAACAAAAGGATCCTGAAAAATTGTGTGGTCCTAAGGTTTTAAATAACAAGATTCATCAAAGACTACTGCGTGCTCCAATTTATTTTGCTCAGGATCATCCTCAAAGAGGATATCCAAACATCCTTCATTTGATATGGCATCTATTTGAAGATCGTCATTCCCCCATGAAAAAACTACAACAAATTGTTTTAGAGAAACAATATTATAATCATCATTGTACTTATCATAATTAGGTTCAACAGATAACTCAGAAGTGTCATGAGTCAGACAAATGTTCGAAATATCGACTGTGGATTCCTCAAGCATGGGAAATTTTGGTTCTTTCTCTGGCATGATGTCTATCTCAGATTCATACTCCTCCAAATCATAGTTTAAAACATCTTTGAACAACAAACTTCTTTCAAGACTATTAAATGTGACAACCCTATCCTCTTCATGAAACAAAAAAGGGCTTACAAGATGATTTCCTGGATGGAAATCATCATCATAAATGGGTTAATTAACTTCTTATAAAGTTTTATCAAACACATGACTGTCATTATTTAAAATCAGATTTACATTTACAGAAATGGAAGAAGTCTGACTCTCATATCTGGGACTGTGTGAACACTGCAAATCTGTATAAGCAAGGGCTGTAACATGACTATGCAGGAGCAGATCTATTTCTTCTTCAGTCAAAGGAGAAGGTGGTCTCTGTATTTTCTAGATAAAACAACAATTATTTCCTTTCTCTTCTACAGGTTGGCCGTGACGTTGAATGTCTTCTTCTTGAATATGTCCACAAGAGMTATCATATCCAACTTCTTTATGAGCCAACTCTTCCTCATACTGATCATCTTCATCAACTTGAGAAATTTMTGATATTTCTTCCTCCTCTTCAAGAGGATTTGTTTGATCTTTTTGTCTTATAAAYTCTRTATTACAACAATCTTCAAAAAGTATTTCAGCTGAGTWTATTMTTTTACAATGTTGATGAAAAAGTATGTGAAAATGTTTCAATGAAGGAATAMTGGAATGGGGTAAAGCTTTATACCAGATTCTAKCATCTCTTTCCAATGAAAACATAAACAACCTCATGAGGATATCTTCATGTTGTATATTTAATTCATCCATGAKCTTGTGGAATTCAAACAAGCGATGAGCGGGATTGTCRTCCGCATATTCTCCAAATTTAGGAAGGACATMTTCCCAAAMTTTAATGTTTGGAACAGTGTTTGGAAAACCATAAACATTTGTAAAKTCCAGAGGAGCAAACCTTGCAGCAATCCGAGTAGTGAACRAATTCAACATTTTGAGACTAGTGGTGTCACCAGTAAATCATGTAGAGTCTTCGAACCAAGGAGTYKCCAAGTGAATGATCACAGCCAATTGAATGCCTATCCCTTGTTCACCATCAAGAGATAGATCTRAACTTTGGTCRTATCCCARGGAAGATCACTTCGTCCTCCKTCCCCGGCAAGCTACGCCAGAAAATGTTGTTTCAAGAGTTAACTCTAGGTTTTAGTAGAGCCAAGACTTAGTACATTTTTAATGAGATAATAAATCAGTGCTCAAAACTTGACTTGGGTTGCTACAAGACAATCCCTGAGGTAATATGAAACCTGCTTTAGATTGTGTTTCTAACCTAATACACTCAGAGAGGGCTCTCTCAATAGCCAACGGCTCTATACTCAAAGAATATTCAGTAATCATAGTAAGAAGGCCAAATTTCTTATAAGACAAGATATTTTGATAAGGTTGGTGGTTACACAGATTTGGAAAGGCCTACTGGGCGACGGATTCAAGTGAAAACCAAAGAAAAGGGGTAATAGCAATGATCGTGTTACTTGAGGGAAATGAGGCAAAGTAAGTCTATCTTTTAGCAATCGATAATCAAGATATGGTAGAAGAAAAGAAAAGGAAAAGACCATCACAGTGAAAGCATCTAACAAGGATGAATTTTCACTACAACTTTAGAGGAAAAAGACTAGAGGCTAATAACTTGGTTCAGAGCACTAATCTTGAGCGAATTCTGACTAGTCATCATTGAAACACAACATATATCAACTGTGTGTAAGGAGCATGCAAAATGAATTCCAAACAAATTTTAACTCGTTTGATAAAAGAATAGATAGACAATATGAATGTAACAAGACGGAGAACAAACTGAAGGAATCAACCGTGATGAATCTCACATATCAAGTGAACACATGTTTCCAACATTACGCTATTCTGGATCTTCAAAATAACTCAGTTTTCAATAGAAGCCCTCTTCAAAAGAGGTCCCCCCCCCCTTTTTCTCAACAAAGAGATATACAATATATAATCCTTCATCATATAACAGATGAGAAACTACCTCAAAACCGAATGAGAAACGAACTGGCAGTTGTTTAACTGAAATCTGGGTGTGTTCTGATATTTTTGGGCCATGTCTACAATGCCATATTTTTGGGCACTTTTTCCTAGCTTCCCAAGCTCTAAATTTGGATCTGAAGATACCATTGGAAATCTTAGGATATGTAGATGTCAATTGACTATTCAAACATGTAAAACGACCTCTCCAAGGTTGAGAAAAGTGAGTTTTCCCACAGGAATTTGTTTTTGGAAAAACCTGCGTTTTCGGTGGCTAACAGACCAAAAACAAGGGTCTCTTAGCCACCGAAAGTCCTGGATTTTGGCAGCTAACAGTGAGATTTTAGAGCACTATAAGCCACCCTGAAACCCCGATTTTGAATTTCAGGTTTCAGGGAAACAGAGCAATGGTCAAAATCTTATGTCGGCCAAACCCCCGACTGTCGAAAACCCGAAATGGTGATGTGGCATTTATGTAACACCTTGTTATAGAGATTTTATTGTTGTTTATTGCATTATTTTGTACCTCCTCGTGACTTGATTTCTGGGTAAAAATGCATCTACACTTTCGGCAACTAAGGGCATATGAAACTTGAGATTTAAGCTACCGAAAGTCTTCACTTTCGGTAGCTAAACAGTATAAATGTTTTCCTCTTAAGCTATCGAAAGCCAAAATTTCAATATTTGTTCCAACATAGGCTCCATCTAGGGATGGTGCTTTCCTGCAAAGTGCCAAGAACAGTAGACCAAGTTCCTTCATCCATTGGGCATCCTCAGATTATCCTTATCAAACGTTGAACCCTGTCACTTTGCTTGCACCTTTCCGAAACAAAAAACCGCTTATGCATTCATTGGGATATGGAGTCATAATGTTTTAAATCAAAACCATACATGATGCCAAACTGAACTGGAAACATACTTAAAACCATTGTTGTACTCTAATTCTCAAAGTCAAACTTATTTATATGCATCACCTACTCTAACTACTGAAAAATTCTCACTGAATCAAATGATACAAAAATGCCAGTGAAGCCAATCCAATAATTGTCTGCTTATTTGAAATTTGCTCACACTTTCTTTGAGCAAGATGAAAAAGGAAACTGACAACTCCCATCTGAAATGCTGTTGATTGTGAATTTTCAAACTTTTCCACGATTGCGTGGTCCTGAGGTTTTAAATAACAAGCTTCATCAAAGACTACTGTGTGCTCCAATTTATTTTTCTCTAGATCATCCTCAAAGAAGTCTGACTCTCATATCTGGTACTGTGTGAAAACTGAAAATCTTCATAAGCAAGGGCTGTAACATGACTATGTAGGAGCATGTCTATTTCTTCTTCAGTCAAAGGAGAAGGTGGTCTCTATATTTTCTGGACAAAACAACAATTATTTCCTTTCTCTTCTGTAGGTTGGTCGTGACGCTGAATATCTTCTTCTTGAATATGTCCATAAGAGCTATCATATCCAACTTCTTTATGAGCCAACTCTTCCTCATACTGATCATCTTCATCAACTTGAGAAATTTCTGATATTTCTTCCTCCTCTTCAAGAGGATTTGTTTTATCTGTTTGTCTTATAAATTCTATATTACAACAATCTTCAAAAAGTATTTCAGCTGAGTAGATTCTTTTACAATGTTGATGAAAACGTATGTGAAAATGTTTCAATGAAGGAATACTGGAATGGGGTAGATCTTTATACCAGATTCTAGCATCTCTTTCCAATGAAAACATAAACAACTTCATGAGGACATCTTCATGATGTATATTTAATTCATCCACGAGCTTGTGGAATTCAAACAAGTGATGAGCGGGATTGTCATCCGCATATTCTCCAAATTTAGGAAGGACATATTCCCAAACTTTAATGTCTGGAACAGTGTTTGGAAAACCATAAACATTTGTAAAGTCCAGAGGAGCAAACCTTGCAGCAATCCGATTCGACATTTTGAGACCAGTGGAGTCACCAGTGAATCATGTAGAGTCCTCAAACCAAGGAGTCACCAGGTGAATGATCACCACCAATTGAATGCCTATCCCTTGTTCACCATCAAGAGATAGATCTAAACTTTGGTCATATCCCAAGGAAGATCACTTTGTCCTCCATCTCTGACAATGATGCCATAAAATGTTGTCGCAAGAGTTAACTCTAGGCTGTAATAGTGCCAAGACTTAGCACATTTATAATGAGATAATAAATCATTGCTCGGAACTTGACTTGGGTGCTACAAGCCAATCCCCGAGGTAACCTGAAACCTGCTTTAGAGTGTGTTTCTAACCTAATACACTCAGAGAGGTCTCTCTCAATAGCCAAAGGCTCTTTACTTAAGGAATATTCAATAATCACAGTAAGAAGGCCAGATTTCTTATAAGACAAGATATTTTGATAAGGTTGGTGGTTGCACAGATTTGGAAAGGCCTATTGGGATATGGAGTCAAGTGAAAACCAAAGAAAAGGGGTAATATCAATGATCATGTTACTTGAGGGAAATGAGGCAAAGTAAGTCTATCTTTCAACAATCGATTATCAAGATATGGTAGTAGAAAAGAAAAGTGAAATACCATCACAGTGAAAGCATCTAAAAAGGATGAATTTTCACTACAACTTTAGAGGAAAAATACTGGAGGCTAATAACTAGGTGCAGAGAACTAATCTTGAGCGAATTTTGACTAGTCATCATTGAAACAAAACACATATCAACTGCGTGTAAGGAGCATGGAAAATGAATTCCAAACAAATTTTAACTCGGTTGATAAAAGAAGAGATAGACAATATGAATGTAACAAGATAGAGAACAAACTAAAGGAATCAACCATGATGAATCTCACATATCAAGTGAACACATGTCTCCAGCATTACGATATTCCAGATCTTCAAAATAACTCAGTTTTCAATAGAATCCCTCTTCAAAAGAGCACCCCCCCCTTTTCTCATCAAAGAGATATACAATATATAAGCCTTCAGCGTATAACAGATGAGAAACTACCTCAAAACCAACTAAGAAACGAACTGGCAGTTGTTTAACTGAAATTTGGGCACGTTCTAACATTTTTGGGCCATATCTGCAGCGCCATATTACGGGGAACTTTTTCCTAGCTTCGTAAGCTCTAAATTCGGATTTGAAGATACAACTAGAAATCTTAGGATCTGTAGATGTTAATCGATGATTCAAACGTGTAAAATGACTTCTCCAAGGTTGAGAAAAGTGAGTTTTCCCACAGGAAATTGTTTTTGGAAAGACCTGCGATTTCGGTGGCTAACAGGCTGAAAATAGGGATGTCTTAGCCATCGAAAGTCCTGAATTTCAGCAGCTAATAGTGCGCTTTCAGAGCGTCATAAGCCATCGAAAGTCCCGAAACTCCGATTTCGGGTTTCGGGGAAATGGAGCAATGGTCAAAATCTTATGTCGGCCAAACCCTTGACTGCTGAAAACTCAAAATGGTGACGTGGCATTTATGTAAAACCTTGTTATAGAGATTTTATTGTTGTTTATTGCATTATTTTTGTACCTCCTCGTGACTTGATTTCTGGGTAAAAACGCATCTACACTTTCGGCAGCTAAGGGCATATGAATCCTGAGATTTAAGCTACCAAAATTTTGCACTTTCGGTAGCTAAACACTATAAATGTTTTCCTCTTAAGCTATTGAAAGACAAAATTTCAATATTTGTTCCAACATCCCATATGCCCAAAAACATATAGTAGGCACTAATCTTCTCCCAATAGTCAATCACAAAACTCAAAATTCAATCTTTATTTTATATTTTAGGGTTAAATTAGGGTTTAATAGGAACAATATATTTATTTTCAGCCATAGTAAAGCTAGACGTTTTGGTATGTGTGCATGTATTTCACTTGTAAATCATCCTTAAACCATAAAATTGTCTCGTTGTTTTTTACTTCAGCCTAATTAGGGCTAGACATATAGTGTTTCTTAGATATTTTGTTCATGTATAATTCCAGATTTTGTTAGTTATCTAAGACCCTAATTTAATCCATTATTTTATCCCTAATTTTCATTGGCTTATTATTTGTTCAAGGGCTAGAATTATTGTTGTTGTTATAACTTATATTTTTGCTATAATTTATTACTTTTCATACAATTTTTGCAACAACCCTTAGTCTTTTCTTGATATCTAGTGTTAGGGGATCACCTTGCATCAAATATTGACTTGAAAAACATTCTAAACCTACCCTATAGTGCCTCAAACCGAATCTAGTATTGACTTGTAATATCCACCTAAACCCTAATCTGTTTGACATATCTTATTGGTGGTATTTGGTATATGCATAAGAGGCCTTAGAATTGATTGTGTCTTGCTTTTGGATTCATAAGTCCCACTACATAAACTTCCCTTGTGTTAGATTCAATCCTTTACTAAAACGAGGGAAGTTGTTGAATAGGTGACAATGGTGACATCTTCTCATGTTCCATTAATCTTGGCACCTTGTGAATGCTTTGCACTGAGGTGCTAAATTGTGTGGTAACATGAGGTAAATGGAAGTTAAAAAAGGAATCTAAAAAGGATGTTAATTCCATAATTTTGTTATAGTGTTATTATCTTGAACAATTGCTTTTCCAATAGGATCAAAGCTAGTAGGAATTGTTCTCAATGATTAATTAATAAAAGGACTATTCATGGGCCCTAGGCTGGGATTGAATTTGTTATGAAAAGGATCAAGTCTATTAGGTGTTGTTCTCAAAGATTAATCAATATAAGGACCATCTGTTGATGCTTGATTTGGGGTGAATTTATTATGCAAATGATTAGGGGCATTAAATGCCATTCTCAAGGACTAATCAATATTGGACGTAGAGCTAGAGCTAGGGGTGGAATGATATTTTATTAAGGCCTTGTTATTGCAAAGATTGTAGGTTGATCTAGAGCCTTGTGCAATTGCAACCAATGGACAACACACCAGGAAAATACCCACTGTCACCTCAGGAAAGGTCTTGGGTGAATCCTGGGGAAAAACAATAGAAAAGTCTAGAAAGGCCTTAGGAGATCATGATACAAGGTCAAGGATGGTCTAAAGGATATGAATGGATGAGAGAAATGTGAAGGTAAGGGTAAACGGGAAATCAACTGCAATATAATGTCAATTATACCAAGTATATATGAAATCCAAGACCAATATGTTAACCCTACCAATGATCACTAATATGAATGTAAGAATCTCAAGCATGTAAGTTTTAAACCTGCGAAGTAAAGCAATGCATATAGATCTTAAGCAATA
>JZKD02S2115898.1:0-15019 GCA_000966675.3 Picea glauca
GACCTCTTCAGTGAATTCCATTGACTTATAGCTCAAAATAGTCAAAATCATGGAAATCATCAGAATGCAACGAAACCAAAGCCAACCTGTGCGGAATGGCTCATAATGATGGAATGTGATCATAAATGCAAGCTGGCCCCCACAATGCCTCTCAAATACCCCTGTACTTGCTCTAGCATCCATTTGGCTACTCTGGTCATCATAAATCTCTTCCCTGTGATGATGTCCCAAAGTGGGGACATTACAAGGTGAGATTTTCATTGTTAATTTGAATCAATGGTTGCAATAATTAGAATTAAAATTCAATGTTCATAACATAGGAGAAGAAAATAATATATTATTTTCCTAGCTAAATCTATAGGGCTATGCCCAAACATGGAAGTAAATCCATATAGAGACACTTAGACAAAAGGGAGATACACC
The DNA here is from genome assembly GCA_000966675.3 of Picea glauca. NCBI lineage: Eukaryota > Viridiplantae > Streptophyta > Pinopsida > Pinales > Pinaceae > Picea > Picea glauca. Next base: position 424 of record JZKD02S2115898.1, read on the forward strand.
AATTATTGAAGGGGGGGGGGGGGGGGGGGGGGGTTTAAAATCATAATTAAGCCCTTTTTCCCTATGGGGTAGGAAGGGGACAAATTGATCCCTTGAATTTACTTTTGTTAGAAGCAAGGGTAAAGTATAAATTATTGCACCATTGATTTTGGAAAGCAAACCATTATATTAGGAATATTTCCCAAGAACCCATATGTACTCATCAAGTATTTGGGTGATCTCCACATTCATTTAAGGGGCCAAGTGATGCTCTATAAACCTAGAACCATTGATGAATCCCATGTCCAAGCACATTCTCTAGAGAAGGAAAAGGAAAAAGTACATCTAAATGGTTCCAAGTAGACAAATGAACAAGGTGCTTCCAAGGAGGTTGAAGAAGTGGAAAGGAAAGGGTAAGAAGACAATTGTTATTTCACATCAGTTCATGGATCCAAGAAACCACTGTAACCATTGTAATCTCAATGTCCATACTAAATATAAGTGTTGAAGGCTACATCCAAAATTGAATCCAAAAAATTGCAATAAGGAGGTCAAGAAGAAGACCATGATAGCCATGGATTTCAGCAACCATGTAGAGAGTATATTAGATGTGGATGAGAATATTGCCTACTATAGTGTAAAAGCGGTGAATATGAGTAATCTCCATCCCAAGGAAGACAAGAAGATGAATAAACTCTTCCATATAATTATACAAGTCAAGAAGTAAATGGTGGGTCCTCTATTCGACATTGGTTCATAGGCCAACCTCATAATATATATGAGTACTTGGTGAGTAATATGGAATTGGAAGTTCATGACCATGTTTTCCTATACCTATTTAGATCCATAAATAAGGAATTAGAGATTAAAGTCACTAAGAAGTGTAAGATCATATTTTCCATAATTGCAAAATACATTGACAAGGTGGAGGTAGATCAAGTGCCACTTGATGTGTCTGGTTTGGTGTTTGGAATCACCTACATGTACATGAGGGATGTGATATTCACGAGGAGTGAAAACCAATACTACCTAGTCAAGGAAGGAAAATATTTCATCACCAATGCACACAAAGGTAAATCCAATATATCTTTGGTAAGTTCCAACCAAGCTAAGAAACTTATTAGCTCAAGTAGGAAGTTTTTATTTCTCTTCTTGATAGATAATCAACAAGGAAGTAAATAGATAGAAGTAAAGGCATCTCTAGAGGGATGTACAAAGGAGTAGAAACATCAATTGTAGGATATTTTAAAGACATATAGAGAAGTGTCCCAAGAGCTTAAAGAGTTTCAACTTACGAGGGAAATGGAGCAAGAGATACAATGGTTTCCCAACTCTCCATTGCCCAACATAGGATTGTATAAACAATCCATATTAGAAGTATAGGAAATAAAGAAATAGTTGCAAAAACTATTGGAGCATGGAGTAATTTGACCATGTACCTCACATTTTGGGTCACCTATCATTATAGTTCCCAAGAAGGATGTGATTTGGAGAATGTGTATTGACTAGATAACTTTGAATAAAATTACCCTCAAGAGTTAGTATCCTCTTCCCAAGATTGATGACTTGTTGGAATAGTTTCAACATGCCTATTATTTCAACAAACTGGATCTCAAATCGAGATACCACTAGGTACGATTCAAAGAAGAAGACACCTAGAAGACCCCTTCAAGAATATGCACATGAAGGGTTGGTAATGCCTTTTGGTTTATATAATCGCCAATTGCATTTATTTGACCCTTATAGATTTATTTGTAATAGTGTACTTGGATGATATATTTATTTTTAGATCTACCCAGGAAGAACATACCTCACATTTGATGCAGGTATTAGAGCCTATGAGAAAGCATCAATTGATGGAAAACTTTAAGAAATGCGAGATTTTCCAATAGTCTCTAGCATACTTGCGGTAGGTGATTGGTGGAGGGGAACTCAAGATTGATGTTGCAAAGATGGAGTCCATAATCAAGTGGATAAATCCTACCTTTGTCACATAAGTTAGGATATTTGTTGGAGTAGCAAAGTATGTTTGGAAGTTTATAGCATCCTTTTTAGTTGTGGTTGCACCACTCCATGCCATAAAAAAAAAGAAACAAGATTTTATAGTGGGGAATGAATCTATAGAAATATTTTGAAGAGCGGAAAAGAAATATTAGTCAAGCACTATTTCTCACATTTCCCAATTCGAAAAATCCATTTGAAGTGGAGACAAATGCAAGTGGATATGCTATGGGAGAAATCTTGATGCCATGAGGTAAGCTAGTATGATATCATTCTGAATTCTTGAATGGAATTGTCCCAAACTACCTCACATATGACAAGGATACCTATGCTTTGTTGTAAGTTGTTAAGAAATTGAAGCACCATGTGATGGGAAAGGATATCATCATCCACACCAATTAGAAACCATTGTAATGTTTTCAATCCCATAGTAATATTCAACGTGTAAGACAATACACGTGGATATGATTTTAGTAGCAATTTCATCTTATCATTAAGTATAAGAAGGGTAGTACTAATAATTTAGCATGTGTAATTTCAAAGACATCCACATCCAAGATCATATCTTTGGTTACTCTTATGCACATGCAACCTATCACTTGTGATGCATACAAAGAGGGATACATAGAAGATGAGGACTTCAAGGATATATTTCAATAGCGACAAGGCCAAGTTCATGAAAAATAAGGTGGCAACAAGGTTGACTACGATCTCTAGGATGAGTTTCTCTATAAGCTAGATAAAATATATGTTCCTAAAGGAGAAAGATTGCAACTTACAAGAGAGGTTCACACCTCCAAAGTTGTAGATCATTTTGGTGTTGGGAAAATAATAGCCAACTTGCAGAGGTATGTGTACAAGGCCATAAATTTGCAAGAATCTATATATCAATTTATTAGAAGATGCATACTTTGTTGTACTAGAAAACCCAGTAATAGGAAGAAGGGTCTACATCAACCCTTACCTATACCTACTAGGCAATGGGAGAGATCATCCATGGATTTTGTGGGTGGTTTTCCAAGAACTAAGGGGTGACATGAATATCTATTTGTGGTAGTGGAAAATTTAGTAAGATGCATTCTCATGCCTTGTAAAAAGACTATTAGGAGGTAACATGAAATAGTCATATTCTTTGAAAAGGTTTTGGTGCTCTTTGGGATACCAAGGAGCATCATCTTGGATAGATATACCAGATTTGTTAGTTTCTTTTGGACTACACTTTGGGAAAATATGAACACCAAGTTGAACATGTTTGACAAAATAGGGTACTTCAATGTAGGACAAACACCTTATGCAATTGCTCACACAAACAAATCAAAGATCACAACACATGTGTTTTTACATGGTTAAAACCCTCTAAGAGGGAAACAATCCATAGCCCTAGCCAACATGGCCACTTTAGGCAATATATTAATGCAAAAGAAAAATAGTTTACAAGAAAGTTTCTCACAATCAATCATCAACAAATGACCCTCCATGCTCTTTAAATAGAGTTCATGGACCAATCGGGTGCTCAACCAAAAATCAATATAGATGTTAAGATAAAGGATACTATGATTTTTCAGATCACTCTGTGTCTATAACATATCGTGGCCATTGGATTACATAACTACAAATGCATACTAAAGAAACACATTTTTACCTAAAGACACATTAGACCAGGTTGATATTAACTAACTCCTATGTGTCTAAATATCATAACATCCCCCCTTAAGGACAACTTGGGACTTGGATTGAATTATTTACAAAGGTGACACAATAGGAAAAGGAAGGAGACATTAAATCCTATCCCCCATTAATGATAACTTCTTGAACTTCTAACATAGATAAAAGTTTGGAAAACTTTGCTTCTGTAATAGACTTTGTGAAAATGTCTACAACTTGATCTTCTGTAGGAAAAAAAAACACTTCAAGAACTCAAACATGAATGAGTTTTATTATGAATTGCATTTGTATCTCAATTTGTTTGCTACGCTAATGTTGAACTAGATCTTTGATGATATGTTATAGCAGATTTTTCCACACTTCATGCATCTTTCTTTGATGGCCTTCCATTTCCCTCTGCAGACTTCATTTCCCCGTTTTGATCACTCCAAAGATAAAAATAAATGTTTTTATACATGTACGCAAGCTAACAGTTATACAGATCACGTATACATGAGCTGCTCCAGTTCAACTCGCGTACATCGGGTTTGGTGCTTAAAAATTAAAAAATGCATTGGGTTTCCATGCCATGTCATGTGATCCATGATCCTTGACCTTCCATATATTGGAAACGCTCCAACTCGACCCTTCAATTCCATTTGGAGGCTACAAATTGAGCCATATCCAATCCTTGAAGGAATTCATCATCGAGAGCAAAGACACTCTGGAGAAATTTCACCTCAATTGAGCTTGCATCCCTTTGTCCTTGAAAATATGAACTTCTTGTGTTCAACCCCCAAGCTATTCCTATCTTGTGATGGATAACTTCATTGACTCCTACTTGTGATATCGCCTTTGTGGAGGATTGAAGTGGTGGAGGCCCAGCTGGAGGGACTTAGTTTCGTAGTTCCGATATGTGTCATTACATAAGTTCGTCACCTATGTACTTCTGTTGATTACATTAATAGAAATACTCTTTTCTCGTCGAATTGATATCTTGCAAATATTTGTATTTATTTCCATGGGAGTATTTGTTATGTATGTTAATGGATTATGCTAATTTATATGCTAACATTATATATCATTACCACATGCTTGCGTATCTTGTTTGTTAAGAACAAGTTGCGGGTATAAAGCTTTGGGTTGCATGCTTAACGGTGGTCTTCTTCGGACGTTTGGACAAGGTAGGATTCTAGCCTTCTCTTGTTAACATTTCATTTATATAGAATACTTGAGATTAGAGTTGATTTATGGGTGTTGTTTTGTCTATTGTGGTTTTCCCCTAGCCATAGAGAGATTTTCATCGTAACAGAATTGGCAACTCTGCTGGGGAGATCTCCCTTTTAGGGTATTGGGTGTTTTTATCCTTTATTTGCTCTATGTTTTCCTTAGTTTCTCTGTCATTTGTTGCTTGAAAACCTATATTTTTCCTTGTATTTGAGTTTCTTGGCTTAACCTTTGCCTTGGAAATGTCTTCCTTGACATACACGGGTTTTCCCCTTGACAGACGCATACATACGCGGGTTGTATTCCTTTAGGGCCCGTACATACGCGAGTTGTTCTCAGAACAATCTAGTACACTATTTTATGAGTATTTTTGGCTGAGTTTAGTGTTTGTTAGGTGATTTTTTCTGGTTGCTAAGACTTCTTGGGTCCTTATTTTGACTGTTAAGAGCTTACAGAGTCATAGGAAGTCGCTTTATTGGTGGATTATTTGGGAGAACTCCTTTCTTGTCATTTCTCTCATTTGTTATCCTTGCATACTGGTCTGGGTAGTTGCTTCTTGGTATCCTTCTTGGTTTGTCTCCCTTTGCGTGCAGTAGGGTCTGCCTGTGAGGTTTTTATTCACTCCTTGCATTTTCTTTTCATTATATCAAAAATACAAAAAAAAATGATTTCTTGCATTTTAATTATGGAATTTGCATTTTTGGATATGTTACATTAGTTTTGGCATATTAGGAAAGATTGCACTTCATTGAAATTGTAGAGATTGCATTTTGGAAGCAACATTTAGAAGCATACCATCTCATTGAAAATAAAGACTAGTACTTAGCAGTGTTTTTATATTTGATTCTTTTTATTTATGCTGAGTCATAATACCATCAGTTTCACGATCACACCTCTTGAGTAAGAAGAATCCATTAAAATCAATGCTAAATAATTAAAATTGATTAGAAACAATTTTATTTTTCAGGGTACATAAACAAGTATAGGACCTAGGGCCTTGGAATAGGATTTTGTGAGTAAACTTCTCCAAGGCTATGAAACTGAACGTATGTGTCTGACTAGGGAGTGGTGAAACCCATTATATAATTGGTGTCCTCGGGATTTTCCACTCACACCAGAGTTAAGAATGAGGTCACGTGAAGTTGGTTGCAAAGATAGCCCTCTAATACCTTCATATCATCAGAGATATTTCTGGGGTTCTATTCATATATGGGGGTCTTTCTAGTGCCTTTACCTCCATGAGAGGCGATGCTTTAGAGATTTACAACTTTTCTACCCTGCACATATGGTGGACCAGAATTGCGACTGCTTGCCTGAGAATTGGTTATATTGTGGTGACTTTAGTTGCTTGACATAGATAGTTGCATAGGTTGTTTGTAGGGGTTATTCTGCAGGTACCCTGGGTTAGATATGGATCGAACAACACACATAATTTATGGAGGATTTCCTCTCCGGAGGATTCTGACCGACTGCACTGTGAAGCCTACGAGGGTCCTTATAACTAATTCTGACACCTCTTCTCTATTCTTGCGGAGTCTCAGGCCCCCCCTCGACGAGGCATGCCTACTTTAGTTCGGGAGGTCCCTTTCAGCCATCATATCCTGTTTGTGTGCATTGGCCTTTAGCTTTATTTAGGATTTTTCTCTTTGATTATTATTTGGCCTTAGGATTTTTTATTACGTCATGAGTTTTGACTGCCATGGTTGGTGGAGCCCCTGTGACTCCCTCAGCTAGCACTACCCAACCCATGGTATTTTCTCAGTCCATGGGGATGAATCATTTTTTATTTTTGAGTGGTACACTGAATCATATTACTCAGTTAATACCTTCGACCACTAATCCTTTTTCGTTTGGTATTCCAGACATGACTTCGCACTTGTCATCCTTTGTTTTCTCATCTTATGTAAATCCTAGTTTTGGGTCTGGGGACATGATGCCTCCTTATTCTCCTTTTTCATTTGGTGGGGATCATATCCCTCAATCCAATCCCACGGTATGAGGTTGGAATCCTCCTTCCTCTGGACCCAATCCTAGCTTCACTTTTCTAGGAGCGAGTACTCAAATGGGTGGTTCTTTTACTTTTTATATTTCGTATATCATTCCTTATTCCACGTTTCTGATTCCTACGAACTCTGTTCTCATGGAAACAATCCCTCTAACCTCTGGTGTTTCTTCCGGGGGGAGTCATTTTTACAGTATGGGCAACCCCTTGCACAAAGTTCCTTCGTTCGGGGGAAACATATATCCTCACATGAGTAACCCATGTCACATCTCTTTCTCCTCGCAAATGGCTTCCTTAGTGATGATGCCCTTACAACATTTTATGAATCAGTTGGGAAGAGGATACTATCCTACTAGGAAGGTAAATGGTGTATACCATAACCCTACTTGGCCTGCGATCTCTTGAAACCAGTCTTTCTAGGGACCATGGTCTCAGATGCCACAACCAGCCACTGCAAATCATGCTAGAAGCACAAGTCCAGTCATTGCGAGTCATACTAGCATTAAGTCACCAACCTATGCAATTCATGTTGGATACATGTCACCAACCTCTGCAAGTTATGTTGGAGACCTGAAACCAACCTCTACTAGTCATGTTATAGACCTGTCACCAACCTATGTAAGTCATGTTGGGTGAAAGCAACTATCCGTTGGAAGTCATGCTGGAGGCACAACTCTAGTCCCTTCTAGTCACACTGGACAACCTCTGCAAGTCATGTTGGAGATTAGCTAGTAGCCTCTGCAAGTCATGGCGGGAGCATCTCACCGACCACTACAAGTCATGCTAGGGGCATTGATACGATTGATAAGCCTAGAAATATAAGACGTAATCCCAAGTTCCTTTGTATAACTTGCAAAGGAAATTACCTAACTCATTTGTGCCCTACTATTGAGGTGTTATGAGAAGTGTGGTCCTTGTCTAGTGGCCCTTTGGGTTCTGAGTCATATTTGGTTTCCCAACATTCTAATCCTTCTTTGGTTGATACAACGGTTGTGTCGATGCAATATTCATATGATACCACTCATGTATTTGGGAGTGATGCATCTCTTGACCATGTTGTCTCGCATATTGTTCAACCAACGGTCATGCCAATGCAATCTTTAGCCGACACCACTCCTGTTTTTGGGAGTGATGTGTCTATTGACCTTGTTGTCTTGCATCCTATTCAACCAATGGTTGAAGAAGTGGTCGTGCTGATGCAATATTCGGTCGATCCCACTATTCTCTTGGAGAGTGACAAGTCTAGGGAAGTGACATTGTCTATGCAATCTTTGGATCCCACTCTTCTTTTGGGGGGTGATGTGTCTTTTGATCATGTCCTTAGAATTTCTAGTTTTGTACCTTCTGAACAAGGGAGCATTTCACTCTCTCTGAGTATGCTCCCTCCAAGTCCTAGGATAGTTTCCTTTGATTGTAATGATCTTGTAGAGCCCCTCCTTCCTTCTTATGTACCCTTCCAGATAATGGGCATTCGTCGATATATTGTAGAAGAAGGATCCTCTGCAACTATTTTATCCTCGTCTTGGAAAGTTTTGGGTTCTCCCAAGCTTGTGTCAACTACCAGTGAGTTGATGGATTTAGACAGAAGACCTGCATGGGAGCCTTGGCCTCTCCCATTATATGTTGCTTAGAAAAACATACTAGAGTCTTAGTTAAGCTATTTTTAGACTCCAAAAAATGAAAATATTTCCGAGTGAAATTGTATCTTTCACACTCATTAAATGGTTTTGAAAGGACATCTATTTTGGTATAAGTTTAACCCTTTTCTGGACCAAGTAGACTACTTACGAAAAAGGAATACTCTGGTCACCATTGGCTAGAAGAGTTCTCCTGGGTATTATTTTATACTTTTTCGGGCCTAGGGGACTAACATCTACAGAAAAGGACACTTGCTGAGTTAAGTTGTAATCGCATCTCATTATCCTTATTGCATAGTTGAGCCTATTGTTGGCTCCCACTTTGTCATTATAAGCCTCTTGCCTCATCAATTCTCATCACTAGCCAGACAATGCCTTTCATATATCCTTTGCAACTTGACACCCTTTACCCGTAGAGGAAACATCTCCCCGAGTGTCCATGCCACACATGCATTCCCTTGAATTGAGCATAGGTATGTTCCACTGCTTGGAACTAGTTTCTTATTCGTGACACTTGTTTCCTCTCTTGTATCATAGCATTTCTTTTCTTATGAAAAAACCAGAAAAAGATGGGAGGGAAAAGAATATTATCTCCTATCGGCAATAGTCATGTCACCTTTGAACAAAGCACAAAATATTGAGTCCGTCTAATCCAAGGTTTGGGTTTAGCATGACCTTAGGAAGCTGAGCTCATTACTTAGAGTCTACTCCTCTGACTGGTTATTCTTCCAGTCCCTATGGAGAGTTTGTTGATGCCTCCTACTTCAAAACTTTTGTTATTGATCAATGTTAAGTCTATGCTTCCTAAGTTATCCATATGTCTCATTCTCTTGTTCAAAGGAAGTATTAGCCTGTGTCGGCCACTTCTCATAACTCTTGAATTTGCATGTCATCCATACCCTTAGTGCATCTCAGAATCACATGAATTTGTTGTCTTACCTTGGGCCTTGGGCCTATTTTCATCATTGGTAGGTAACCTTGAACCCAACAAATGACATTTCCTGATTGGTCGATGACTGGGGGGTTTCCCTTGTGTTCGTTGGCAATAAATCTATTCACACATTGGGATTCGTGTAGTGTCTTATATTCCATTAGCCCTATTGGTGGTTTCCTTGCCTTTGTCGAAAATATTCCTCATTGAATGCTATTCAGAGGGCATATTTTGTGTACTACTTGCATATAGTGCACACGAGAGACGCACATGGTTTTTGTTTCATGAACATCCTATTCATCTGAGCTCCTCCTAATTATCAAGCTATTGCTTTGTACCTCATGTTGGATGATGAAATATGCCTTAATTCTCTCCTTTCAGCGAGTCTCCTTCCATCGAATTCAACTCATATATTCTGGAATCGAGATCTAGAGTCCTATGAGTACCTAGAGGCTTGCAATCATTAGTGGCAAGTTCACCCACCATAAAAAATTGGGAATTCATCAATGTATCCTGATCGATGGATTCTTCAAGTGTTCTACCTCAACATCCGTATTCACACTTTTTGAATGTACTCGATGCCTTGACACCTACTTTCATTATCGGTGGGTTGTCTCGTGTTTGTTAATGGTATACCTTAATGAGCAGTAATCAAACGAAGTCTCATTATGTTCGAATTCAACTCCTCTATTGATATAATGTAGACTTACACCTTCGACGAATAGTGTAGAAGACCTCCAATTTACATTAGCAACACCCCATATCTGTTGTTGTCTTTCATTGGACCAATACCTATATGACTTTAGTAATCATGTAAGATCAGATTGTACTCCATTGTATACAGATATCTTCGGTTGATTTTGAGACTGGACTCCAATGTGTCTTGTTCGTGACTATGAAAACCTATGGCATATGTCCACTTTGTATTTCTTATTTATGGCCATGAACAACTATTTGATATATATCCACATGGATCTGCAGTGTCATTCAGATTGGCAACCATGTATACAAAGTCAATATGAATTGTAATATTCTCATGAGTAACTAGTACTTCTAGCTGAGTCTTCATTACTCCACTTCTAAGAATCATAATGTATTTCGGCCATCACAGATACTCCTCTGACCTCACACATTAGGGAGCATCTATTATAACATATTTTTCCACACTTCATGCATCTTTCTTTGATGTCCTTCCATTTCCCTCTGCAGACTTCATTTCCCCTTTTTCATCACTCTAGAGCTAAAAATACATGTTTTTATACATGTACGCGAGCTAGAAGTTATAAAGATTGCGTATACGTGGGTTGCTCCACTACAGCCCATCTACATCGGGTTTGGTGCTAAAACATTAAATAATGTGTCAGGTTTCCATGCCATGTCATGTGATTCATGATCCTTGACCTTCCATATACTGGAAACACTCTGAATCGACCCTTCAATTCCATTTGGAGGGTACAAATTGAGCCATATCCAAGCTTTGAAGGAATTCATCATCGAGAGCAAAGACACTCTGGATAAATGTCACCTCAATTGAGTCTACATCCCTTTGTCCTTGAAAGTATGAACTTCTTGTGTTCAACCCCCAAGCTCTTCATATTTTGTGATGGAGAACTTCATTGACTCCTACTTGCAAGCTTGCCTTTGTGGAGGATTGAAGTGGTGGAGGTCTAGCTGGAGGGACTTAGTTTCTCAGTTTTGATATGTGTCGTTACAAAAGTTTGTCACCTATGTACTTCTATTGATTACATTAATAGAAACACTCTTTTCTTGCCCAATTGATATCTTGAAAATATTTGCATTTCTTTCCATGGGCGTATTTGTTATGTATGTTAATGGATTCTGCTAATTTATATGATAAAATTATATGTCATTACCACATGCCTGCATATCTTGTTGTTAAGAACAAGTTGCAGGTATAAATCTTTGGGTTGTGTGCTCAACGATGGTCTTCTTCGGACGTCCGGACTATTGGACAACTGAGAGATGGGGTGAATCAGTTGTTACTGTGCTTAAACAATTATATCCATTTTTAAATTTATTACAAAACTTCTCAATGATGATCACAATAAATAAGCATTAGAGTATTCAACATCAATCACACACATGTATAGTACAGAGACAGATATTCCCGAGGAAACCCATAAAGGGTGAAAACCTCTTCTTATTTATATGATAATTATTTTATGTACATTATCATTCTTATGAGAACCAACTCATAATGAGGCTACCACCTCTGTTTTGCAAGATGCTACTTGCTGAGTGAAGCAACTCTCTGGTTTCTCTAACACCCACTAGAAGGAAGTACCAACTCCCTCATAGCTCCAACACCAACTGGATGGAAGCACCAGCTTCCAGTCACATAGGCACCAACCTGTATAACAGAGAACCAATGTTCTCCCTAGCACCACCCTGCCACCCTGGTTTCTCTAGCTGTTGCCAGATGGTAGCTACAACTCCCTGTGTTCAAGAACCCACTTGACACTCAGAGGACAATAGTCCTCCCTAGAAACTCCCAACCACCCTGAAATATAAAACTTTGCTTTCTGTGAATTTATTACAGTGATTCAATAGTTGTCATTGGCTTACCAGGCTTATCAATGTTTTGCTATGCTGATCTGCTCTCCTGTATTAGTGTCTCTCTGCTTGCATCTCCTTGAGATTTCTAATCTTCTGCTATATCTCTGCATGTCCATATCAACCTTGTTTTATTGTATCAGTTATGCATCTATTTTATTTCCTTCTGCTGCACTATTTCTCCTCTAGACTCCCTTCTTCTACCTGCATAACACACTCTTTAAAAATCGCAGCCCCAATCTCTTCTCTGTTCTGCATTTTTATAGTCTCTTTGCACCTTGTGCACGCTGCATGCGCTATCCCACTGCATACACTTCACTATGTTCATCATCATTGGCCCTCCTCCTGAGATCTTTTGGCTTTACGACTATAACAATCTTCAACCCTTTTCCATCTGTCAGTCGACTCTATGATGAGTTTACACTCCACTGGCAGTTGCCTCGAGACTCTTCATCTTCTCTGTCGATCACCCTAAAGACTCTTTGAATTCTCTGGCAGAAACCATCAGTGGTCTCTAACAGTTACACCGAGGCTCTTTGGCCCCTCTAGCAGCCACCCTACAGCTCCTCAAATTCTCTGGCAGATGCAATCACTTTGTTCTGGTAGTTACTGAGAGAAACTCTGTGCGTTCATGCATTTTGGTGCCTTCTCTCTTCCTGAAGAAAACTTCACAGTGGGCGCTAGCTCTTCTGGCTAAGCCCCTTCCTTTCAAGTGACCTCTGGTGGTGACCAAACGCCTATTCATAAGGCTCTTTCATGACTCGCATTTTGGGGATATGGGGATGAGGCATCTCGACTCTCCAAGTCGCGATCTTTGAAATGGAGCTTAGTGGCATGCTAGCTCCTCCCTTAAACCTTCGATGATGTGACCAATGGCTGTGACCACAACCCTATTCAAAAAGGCATTTCACGATTTCTCATTTCATATTTTCTCCCGTGAGTCTCCTTGAATCCTCATATTGCGAACCTCAAAATGGAGCTTGGCTGCTCTAGCTCCTTCCTCCAACGTGACCAACAACGGTGACCACAACTTAACTCGAAACTGCATTTCACAATTTCATGTTTCGGGGATTATCCTGTGAGTCCCTTGACCCCTCCAACTTTTGGTACCCGAAATGGAGCCTAGCTATGCTAGCTCCTTCCACTCACGCGACCACGAGCTGTGACCAGGGGCCAAGTCCGAAAATGCATTTCACATTTCACGTTTCGGGGATTCTGTGAAGAGTCGTCTCGACTCTCCATGTCGTAAACTCCGAAATGGAGTTTGGCAGCTCTAGCTCTGCTCTCCAACTCTCGACGATGTGACCACGAGATATGACCACTATCTAGTCATTTGAGTGCTTCGCTCTTCAGATCAACGGTCCACGATCAGTGGTGATTGAACGTCTATCCTTCATCCTGGAACTTCATCTTTCGGGACTTTGGGGGAGTATTGATGCTAAAAATATTGAAACTAAACTCTCGGAGTGACGTCATTCTTGCGTCACTCAATGACGTGTCATAAGACGAGTGGCTGTCACGTGTCACTCAGAATTGTGATTTCTAGTGGCCTGAAATGTCGAGTAAACTTGAAACTTGTTCTTGTATGATTTCTCCATGTGTCCTTGCTGACGTAGACTCCCACCTATCCTTTCTAACGTGGTCTTTCATGAACTACCTCCTCGATCTGACGACCCAAATTCATCCTTGATCCAATGGCTAAGATTATTTCGTGATTTCAGTTAGTTATCGACTTGAACCCTAAGTCGACTGCTGAGGCCGAGCCCGATCGGCGTCTGGCCCCAAGGCCGAGACCAGTCTCTGACCCGTCCGGCGAAGTCCTTCCTAGCCCGTAGTGTGGAGATTCTCAGTGCAAGGTTCCAGTGGAGGATTGGTGAGCGGTCACCAGCTAAAGCAGCGCCGACGCTGGACAGAACCTCTGAATCAGCGCCGACAAATGTAGACTCAAGATATGTGCCTCTGAGCCTTCATCGCCCTCCCGTCCAGCCTGAGTCTAACTCCAGACCATGGCTGCCTCCGAGGAGACCGAACCGCCTCCAGAGGTTCTAGCATTCAAAAACATGATCGTTGCTGGCCCCAAACGCCCTCCTTCCGCGGCCCAGCAAAAGTTTGTAAAGAAATTAGACACAATCCCTTCAGTGGCTCTCCCAGAAGAAGAAATTTGCAAAGCGGCCTTGAACCTGGCTGAGAGGGGCCTCATAGGACAGTTCACGGGCCTCTGGCCATCACCCAAAACAGTGGAAGAGTCGATGCAAAGGAACTGGAAGCCATTGATCAAAGAAGGAATCAAAAGCTTTTTTGTAGGTAAGGGTTTCTTTGTGTTTGTTTTTGAAAACCCGGAGGACAGAGGAGTAATCTTTAGGAATGGGCCATACTTTATGGGACCCCAGGGCCTTTACCTAAACAAATGGACGCCAGATTTTGATCCTACCCAAGATGTCCCTTCTGCTGTCCCGGTTTGGGTCAGGCTCCCTCATTTACCTCTCCACTGCTGGAATCAAAAATCCCTCCAGATTATTGGCAATGCGTTGGGAAAATACATAGACCAAGCAGCACGAAAGGATCAGTACTCTTGCGCTCGTATTTGCGTTGAAGTGGATC
>JZKD02S2115898.1:19137-35010 GCA_000966675.3 Picea glauca
ACCAATCTTTCTTTGTTCCTGACAACTTGTCCCTACTCATTCAACTTATTCTTAAAGATCCATTTGGAGCCTATGAAATTTTTATCTGCTGGTCTAGGAACGAGTTCCCAAGTGTCATTCTTTTCAATCTAGTCCAGTTCCTCATTCATTGATTTTAACCAATTTACGTCTTCATTGGCTTCATTAAAGTTCTTGGGTTCCACCATGGATATGAATGCTATATGCGATTTCTCGGTGTCTTTGATTATCCTTCTCCTGGTTTGTACACCTTTGTCTTTCTCACCAATTATCTAACTTGCAGGATGATTCTTTTGAGTAATTATGGAGGAAGGATTTGATGTTGTCTGCTGGTTTGAATCTGCCTAAGCATTTGTATCTTCATTTGATTCAAAGTCTTCTTTTTCTGATTCTTCGACCTGTTCATCTTCAAATTTACCTGTGTCCTCTGATGCAGACTCAATATTGCTCACCTTTGTTACTGGGATTCCTTCATCAACCTTTAAATCAATCCAATCAACTAATTTGTGCAATCTTTTATTAAAGCATCTATATCCTTTACTATTGGTAGCATATCCTAAGAAGATGCCTTCATCAACCATGTCATCATATTTGCCAATGTTTTCATTATTATTCTTTATGTAGCACTTACTCCCAAAGACTTTGAAGTGTTTTATTGAAGCAAGTCTTCCATACCACAATTCATAGGGTGTTTTTTCACTATGTGGTATGAGGTGATCTTTGTTAAGAACATAGACTGTTTTGTGTATTGCTTCTACCCAACATTTTTGACCAATATTCTTCTCATTCATCATTGACCTGGCCATTTGTTGAACTGTTATGTTTTTCCTTTCAACTACTCCATTTTTCTATGGAGTTTCTGGGATAGTGTATTCTCTCTTGCTCCCATGTTTATCATAGAATTTCTTGAAATCACTTGACATAAAATCTCCTCCTCTGTCTAATCTTACAACTTTTAATCTGTTTCCTGTTTGATTTTTTGTTAAAGCCTTAAATACTTTAAATTTCTCAAATGCTTCAGATTTTTCTTTGAGAAAAGAAACCCAAGTGAGTTTGGAGTAATCATCAATGATTAGCATGAAGTAGTTTTCCTTCCCTGTGCCTTCTTGTCCTGATGGTCCACATAAATCCATATGAACTAATTGGAGTGGTTTCTCTATTGAAGTAGAGCTCTTGGATTTAAACTGTGTCCTTGTTAGCTTTCCTACTTGGCAGGGTTTACACACAAAATCTTGTGGCTTTGATATTCTTGGAAGATCTTTTACTGCCTCAATATTTTTGAGCTTGATTACATGATCAAAGTTTAGATGTCCAAGTCTCCTATGCCATAACCAACTCTCATCATGTTTTCTTAGATGACACTCTTCTCTATCTTCTTTTAGCACATATACATTATTTTTTGTCCTTATGCCTTTAGCCACCACTTGTCCTGAGTTTACATACTTTATCTTGCAGTCCTTGGAAGTGAACACCACTTCACATCCTCTATCATACATTTGACTTACACTGAGCAGATTATGTTTCATCCCATCTACAAGCAGAACATCTTGTGCTTTTCCTTTTCCATTACTTAAACTCACCATCCCTTTACCCTTGATTTTACCTAGAGCATCATTTCTAAAGGTTACGTTTCCTGATTTACTTTCACTTAGAGATAGGAACTTACCTTTGTCTCTCGTCATATGTTTGGAGCATCCACTATCTATATACCAAGGGTTCTTTTGTCTTTAAGCTGACAACACTAATCCACACTTGTCACTTTATTTCTTCTTCCAACCCTTGACATTTTTAGCAAAGGGATTCAAATCTGGTTCATAGTTCTTTAAGCGACATTCAACATCTTTATGTCCATAATTATGACAAATGTAACATTCTAGTTCGTTGAATAAGGGATCATAACGATTGTTATGATTAACCTGTGTCATTTTCCCATCCATCAAGTGATTTGCAGTCTGTGATGATTTGTAACTTGGCTGTCTCATTCTTTGTTGTGGAAGATATCTATACCTTGAATGTCTTGATTTCTCATATCTCAATTTTAAAGAACAATTTACAGATTTATGACCAAAGTTAGAGAAAAAAAAACAATATCCATAGAAAAAACCTTGGTACCTGGAAAATGGTTGTCTTCTTTGAGAAGGTCGATTTCTTCCATGCCGATGATTTATTTGAACAAAGAGTACATTATTTCTTTGATCTATATTTTCAGTTCTGGTACCTCTTTCGTTACTCCTCCAGGGCCGCTGATTATCTTCTTTTGTTTCTGCAGGTTTTTTGTTTTCATAGATGGTAGATTTGACAAACTTGATGGGATCTTTGTTGCTTGGTTGATCACTACTTGATCCCTCTTCATAACCCATACCTGTTTTCAGTTTTGGGTTTCTTTGCTGATTCAGAATGGTGGCCAATTCTTCTGAGGCTTTGATACTTGACAGATTCTGATGATATAAGGCTTGAAACTTCTCCATCTCTTTCCTATTTTTCACTACTTCTTCCTCCAGAGCTTCACATCCTGCCTTCTTTTCTGATAACTGTTTTTTCAAAATGTCTTCGATTTTCTTTGCCTCTTCTAATTCCACTTTTAGTAGGGAAAAGTCTTTGTCAGGTTCTTTACTTCCTTTCTTGAACTGTATCAGCAATTGTTTTTTATTTCTCGTCTTAATTTCGAGTCTGTCAATCTCTTCTAGTGCACTGATTAGTTCTCCTTCCAGGTCAACCACAACTTCTTCTTCATTATCATAACTTCCTATTATTTTATTATCATAAACCTCTTTGGCCATAAGTATGAAGTCATTTAGTTTATCTTCAATATAGGAGTCATTGTCTTCATCATCTGAAGGATCATCATCATTGTTTACACAAAGACTTTTCTTCTTAAAATTATTCTCTTTAAAGAAATTTCTGTGTTTGTGCTTCTCGACATCATCATATGTCTGATCCTTTCTTTTGTGAGGACATTTATTTGCAAAATGACCTATCTTACCATAGTTGAAACATTGGAAAGGCAGTTTACCTTTGTATTTTCCTGATCCCTTCTTCAGTCTTCTCACAAATTTTGCTTCAATTTCATCAGGCTCAGAATCCTCATTCTTGTCTGCCTTAAATGATGCTTCTCTAGAGGTGGGTTTATCTTTAACTATTCTCATTTAATATGCAGTCAACGGTCCTAGAAGTTGATCAAAATCCAAGGCTTTTAGATAATTAATTTCTTCTATAGCAGAGACCTTCGGGTTGAACCTATCTAGTAGAGATCTCAAAATTTTTTGAACTAAAGAAGGTTCCTCAATTTTCTCACCAAGTGCTTTCATTGCATTTACTAGTTCTTCAACTCTCAGAAAGTACTTTCCAAAAGTTTCATCCTCTTTCATCTTCAGCTGTTCAAACTGTACTCTGTAGGTTTGAAGCTTTGCGTCCTTTGCCTTCTCATTACCTTCATAACTGCTAATGAGTTTGTCCCACATTTCTTTGGCAGTTTCTAGGTGCATAACTTTTACAAATTCTGCTTCCGCAAGCCCACTCAAGATGGCATTCATAGCCTTAGCGTTGAAGTTGAATTCTAGCTTGTCATCCTTATTAGCTAGTACAACTGGCTTTACATAACCAATATCTACCACATCCCAGACATATGCACCTAAAGCCATTATGTAGGTTCTCATTCTAACTTTCCAGAAGACAAAGTTTGTTCCATTGAATAGAGGGCCTTATTGGTTGAAGTTCCTTTATGGCTTGACATGTTTAAGCTCTAGGATCTACCGTTAGATAAAAGGGGTCGGATCTGATACCAATTGTTGGAAAACTGAGAGGGGGGGGGTGAATCAGTTGTTACTGTGCTTAAACAATTATATCCATTTTAAAATTGATTACAGAACTTCTCAATGATGATCACAATAAATAAGCAGTAGAGTATTCAACATTAATCACACACATGCATAGTACAGAGACAAATATTCTTGAGGAAACCCATAAAGGGTGAAAACCTCTTCTTCTTTATATGATAATTATTTTTTGTACATTATCATTCTTATGAGCACCAACTCATAATGAGGCTACCACCTTTGTTTTGCAAGCTGCTACTTGTTGAGAGAACCAACTCTCTGGTTTCTCTAGCACCACTAGAAGGAAGTACCAACTCCCTCACTTCTCCAGCACCAACTAGATGGAAGCACCAACTTCGAGTCACATAGGCACCAACCTGTATAACAAAGAACCAATGTTCTCCCTAGCACCACCCTGCCACCCTGGTTTCTCTGGCTACTAGAAGATGGTAGCTACAAATCCCTGTGTTCAAGAACCCACTTGACACTCAGAGGACAATAGTCCTCCCTAGAACCTCCCAACCACCCTGAAATATAAAACTTTGCTTTCTGTGAATTTATTACAGTGATTCAATAATTGTCACTGGCTTACCAGGCTTATCAATGTTCTACTATGCTGCTCTGCTCTCTTGTATCAATGTCTCTCTGCTTGCATCTCCTTGAGCTTTCTGATCTTCTGCTATATCTCTGCATGTCCATCTCATCATTCTTTTATTGTATCAGCTATGAATCTTTGTTCTTTCCTTCTGCTACACTGTTTCTCCTCTAGACTCCCTTCTTCTACCTGCATAACACACTCTTTAAAAATCGTATCCCCAATCTCTTCTCTGTTCTTCATTTTTATAGTCTCTTTGCACCTTGTGCATGCTGCATGCGCTATCCCACTGTATACACTTCACTGTGTTCATCATCACTGGCCCTCCTCTTGAGATCTTTTGGCTTTACTGACTGTAACAGTCTTCGACCCTTTTCCATCTGCCAGTCAACTCTATGATGAGTTCACACTCCACTGGAAGTTTCCTCGAGACTCTTTGTCTTCTCTGTCGATCACCCTAAAGACTCTTTGAATTCTCTAGCAGAAACCATCAGTGGTCTCTAACAGTTACACCAAGGCTCTTCGACCCCTCTGGCAGCCACCCTACAACTCCTCAAATTCTCTGGCAGATGAAATCACTTCGTTCTGGCAGTTATTGAGAGAAACTCTGCACGTTCATGCATTTTGGCGCCTTCTCTCTTCCTGAAGAAAACTTCACAGTGGGAACTAGCTCTTTTGGCTAAGCCCCTTCCTTTTAGGTGACCTCTGGCGGTGACCAAATGCCTATTCATAAGGCTCTTTCATGACTCACGTTTTGGGAATCTGGGGATGTGGCATCTCGACTCTCCAAGTCATGATCTCCAAAATGGAGATTAGCTGCATGCTAGGTCCTCCCTTAAACCTTCGATGATGTGACCAATGGATGTGACCACAACCCTATTCAAAAAGGCATTTCACAATTTCGCATTTCGGGTTTTCTCCCGTGAGTCTCCTTGACTCCTCATATTGCGAACCCCAAAATGGAGCTTGGCTGCTCTAGCTTCTTCCTCCAACATGACCACCATCGGTGACCAAAACTTAACTCAAAACTGCATTTCACAATTTCATGTTTTGAGGATTCTCCTGTGAGTCCCTTGACTCCTCTAACTTTTGGTACTCGAAATGGAGCCTAGCTATGCTAGCTCCTTCCACTCACACGACCACGGGTGGTGACTAGGGGCCAAGTCCGAAAACACATTTTGCATTTCGCGTTTCGGGGATTCTGTAAAGAGTCGTCTCGACTCTCCATGTCACAAACTACGAAATGGAACTTGGCAGCTCTAGCTCTTCTGTCTAGCTCTCAACGATGTGACCACGATATATGACCACTGGCTAGTTATTTGAGCACTTCGCTCTTCAGATCAATGGTCCATGATCCGTAGTGATCGAACGTCTATCCTCCATCCTGGAACTTCAAATTTCGGGACTTTGGGGGAGTATTGATGCTAAAACTCTCGAAACTAAACTCCCGTAGTGACGTCATTCTTGTATTACTCAATGATGTGTCATAAGTCGAGTGGATGCCACGTGTCACTCAGAATTGTGATTTCTAGTGGCCTAAAATGCTGAGTAAACTTGAAACTTGTCCTTGTATGATTTCTCCACATGTCCATTCTGACATAGACTCCCACCTGTCCTTTCTGACGTGGTCTGTCATGAACTACCTCCTCGATTTGACGACCCAAATTCATCCTTGATCCAATGGCTAAGATTATTTCGCGATTTCGCATATCACGAGTTCAAGAGGTTAGAACACCTCATTCCTTTGACTTTCCAGTCAATGAAGAGATGGTATTTCACCACGTGTCCTTCTTAGATCGACGGACCAGATTTCTCCTCGATCCGACGACTCAGATCATTTCGCCATTTCGCATTTCGCTAGTTGGAAGAATAGAGCAGCTAGTGCCTTTGACTTTCCAGTCAGCGAAATGAAGATCTTTCAACATGTGTCCTCTGGATCCAACGAACCACGACTGTTCTCGATTGACGGCCAGGATTCCTTCACATTTTTGGAGATTTTGATGATTCCTGGTCTTATTCGCCTTGCAGCTTCACTAGATCTAATGGCTGCTGGTCCTTCATAATTAATCCAGATCTGACAGCCTAGATCTTATCGCGAGTTGGAAGGTTAGAGAGCTTCCTTCCTTTGAATTTCTAGTCAGTGAAATGTTGAACTGTAGCCACATGTCCTGCCCGATGATGGACGGTCCTCCTGTTTTCGGGACTTTGTAAGCCCGCTTCATGTTGAACTTTAAAGATCGTGCAGGTTCTCCTAGATCCGATGACGGTCAGTCCCCGCTCTTAGATATAACGCTTGAGATCTGTCCTCCATCTGCACGCTCCTCCTGTCTTAATTCAGATCTGACAGCCATCGAGAATTTGGAATGGGTGATCCAAAGATCATTGTCGCTTCTCCTCCCGAGATTATCCTTCCCGTGTGTTCTTGCCATCAATGACAAGCGCATTGTTCCTGTGAACATGCCAACACGGACGAGGTAGGCTTCTATCCTTCTCTTGTTAGCATTTCATTTATATAGCATACTTGAGATTAAAGTTGATTTCTAGGTGTCGTTCCATCTGTTGTGGTTTTCCCCTAGCCATAGATATATTTTCCTTGTAACATGATATTGACGACACTCTAATTGTCACACCAAAGGGTGGTTGGATGTTGCTGCTAGAATCCAAAATATGAAAGGATATGTTGAAGCCACAAGTCTTATTGACTTGTATTAACCACTTCTCAATACTCTACTTTTGCTAAATAAATAGAAATATAATGTTGTTTCTTACAATCCCAAGTGATAGGGTTAGAACCAAGGATGAAAACATAACCTACAATAGACTTTGAATCATCAAGGCCATTGACCTAATCTGAATCAATGAAACCAACCAACAAAGGATTCTCCCCTAAACTGTAATATATCCCAAACTGAACTGTACATCGGATATACCAAAGTATCCTTTTTGTTTCTTTCCAATGGCTTTCATGGGGTGTTTGTATATATTAAGAAACAAGACCAACAACAAAGTAAATATCAAGATAGGTATTAGTCAAATATAAGAGGCTACCAACTAACAAATGGTACAAAGTGGCATCGAATTTTGGAGTAGTACATGTGGCAGCAAGTTTGATTCCACATTAGAAGGGAGAAGGGGTTGGCTTACAATCTTCCATTTGAAAGCAACAAAGAAGGTCATGTGCATACTTAGACTAGGAAAGGGAGATTCCTTCCTTAGTTTGTAATACTTGGAGGCCAAGGAAAAAATGAAAATAACCTAAGTCTGCCATTTCAAAGTTATTCTTAAGGATGGATTTCACATGGGTTAATAGATTAAGGTCACTACCAATGAGTATAAGGTCATCAAAATAAATAACAAGTATCATGAGATGGCTTCCTATTTTCTTGGTATAGACATTAGGGTCATACTGACATCTATGAATGTTAGTGTTAAGAATAAAGTTGTCCATTTTAGAATACCAAGCTTGAGGAGATTGCTTAAGACCATAGAGAGATTTCTTAAGGTGGAAAATAAGATTGGAGTCATTTTGAACATAGCCAAGAAGGTTGTTCCATGTATATTTCATTTTGAAAATCCCCATGCAAGAAGGCATATTTAACATCCATTTGATGGACCTCCCATTTATGTGAGGCAACAAAGGCTAGAACAAGGTGGATGGAATTCATTTTAGCAACTGGGGAAAAGGTTTCATTATAGTCAATCCCTTCAACTTGAGAGAATCCTTTGGAAACTAATCGGGCCTTATGTATTTCAACACTTCAATCTGATGCATACTTAGTTCTATACACCCATTTACATATGAAAAATGTTCTTCCTTTTGGAAGAGGCACAAGATCCCAAGTATTTTTCACTATTAAGGAGCAATATTCTTCATTCTTTTCTATGTCCCAATATAATAGGCCAAAAGCTTATGCAAATGTGTCTGGATTATGAGTCGATGAAACTAGAGCCAAAAGAGAGGAGGCTCGTTGGAACCTTGAATGTGTACAATGCTAGTCGGTAGGATCACTAGTTTATTCTCATGTTGAATGAACACATCTGGGAAGCGATGGTGTTGGTGCAGGTTCATGTTCAATGGACTCATCTGGAGGAAGGTAACCATGTAGAGGTGTATTTTCATCCTCACTGTCATCATCTGAGGAAGAAACTAGAATAGAAATAGAAGATGACTCACAGGCCGAAGATGGCACAAACGCCAAATTAGGTTTGTAGGTTGAGATATTTTCATCAAATTTAACATCTTTTATAATAATTATTTCATTGGAATGAGGTTGAAAAAGTCTATAACGTTTGACATCTTCAGAATATGCAATAAAAATGCACTTCTCACTTTTAGGTTATAATGCTTTCATTTTTTCATCAAGAATGTGAGCCCATGCTTCACTACCAAATACACATAAGTGGCTTACATCTTTCTTAATTTTAGTCCATGCTTCTTTTGGTGTTATAATTTTTAAATCCTTTGTGGGAGTCTGATTTACTATGTAACTGACACAATTGATGGATTTTTCCCAATAATGAAGACTCAATCCTTTATATTGGATCATACAGTTTTCCATTCCTTTAATGTGTGATTCTTTCTCTCAGCAACACCATTTTGTTGTGGTGTGCATAGAACAATATGTTGCATTTTAATTCCTTGTATAATGCAATAGGTTGCAAATTTGTTGTTCACATATTCACTACCATTATCTATTCTTAACCTTTGTAATTGATGTTCATATTTTTTTTCTACAAGATCCATTTACGCCAAAAAATTGTCAAAAACTTCACTCCTAAGTTTTAAGAAGTAAACCCAAGTGTGTCTAGAGAAGTCATCAATGAAGGTTAAGAAGTACTTGCACCCAAAGAAAGAGTGAGAAGAAATCATTGTGAACAAGCTAAAAAGGGGTCGAGGCATGCCAAGAGGCACATTTGTCAAAACTGTCCTGATGATGTTTTCCAAGAACACAACCAACACAAACACCATCTCTGATGGCTAAGTAAAAAAAAATTCACCTCCTTCTAACTTTGCCTATAAACTCACTTTTACAAACAAGTTACTTACTAAGTGACTCACTTTTATAAAATAAGTGTGAATCACTTTTAGATTAAAGTTACTTTAAAAATTAAAGTTGGATGCAAATAGTAAACACTTTACAAAAAAGTTATGAGATAACTCAAGGTTGTTTGAATTTTTCCAAAAACTTAAAAAAAGAGTGACTTCAACTCAAGAACTCTTATTAAATAAATCAACTTTCAACCAAGTGAGCCAATGCAAAACATACATCAAATTTGATGAAGGAGGAAGTTTTTTTTTTTTTTTTTACGCTTTGTCTCGAAGTGTATGCTTACCCCCCAAACCCTTTTTTTTTCTTGCAATAAAAATTTCAACCCGACTGCACACACAAAAAAGTGAAATTTCAAAAAAACAATTTCCGGATCTCAATAATAATGGGGTTAGAACTCGGTTAGCTTACCTGGAAAATGGAAGTTTTCTCTCTGTTTCTCATTTGTTGAGTTCGCATAAAGCACAAAGCACAAAGCAAAGAGCATATGTAGAAAATAAAATATTTTTTGTGCTTATTTCTAATTTATTGAGATCGCACAAAGTGCATTGCAAAGAGCACACACATACTAGAAAGAGTAGCAAACCAAGAATAAAAATAGAAAACCAAAATATTAATTATGTAAAAAAAAAATGACGTATTCAAACTTTATACCTTCGGAGCTAACAAAAAATGTCATATCTTGGGAAATCGAAAACCTTTTCAAGTGAAATGAAAAGTGTTTTTGATTGAAAGAAGTGCTCTAGACACAATGGAATATTTTTCTTAGCCCAGAAATGAATAGAAATAGTAGAACCAAGAAATGCAACAACACAAGTTCGAGATCTCGATCTTCAACCAGAGCGGGTCTTCAAATGGGATCTTATACCATGTTTGAAAAAGCAGATTATTCCAACACAAAATGAACACTTTAAGAAACCACTTACACAACTAAATCAAATATCATAACACTAGTGTTTTTACATGGTTAAAATCATCTAAGAGGGAAACAATACACGACCCCAACCAATGTGGGCACTTGAGGCAATATATTAATGCAAAAGAAAAATATTTTACAAGACAGTTTCTCACATTTGATCATAAAAAAATGATCCTCCATGCTCTTTAAAAAGAGGTTATGGATCAATCAAGTGCTAAGCCACATATCAATATAGTTGTTAGGATCGAGGAGAATATGAGTCGTCAAAGCACTCTATGTCTAGAACATATCGTGATCATTGGATTACATAACTACAAATGTGTGCTAATACATACTAAAGAAACACACTTTTACCTAAAGACACATTAAACCAAGTTGATCTTAACTAACTCCTAAGTGTCTAACTATCCTAAAAAAAGAGATCTACAACTTTTCGTCCACAAGTAGATGGGAAAACATAAGTGGTGAGCATAACACTTGCTAATTTTTTGAGGGGTTATAATCAGAGTATACAAGAATCTAGGCTAAGAATCTAATTTGCATTCAACACTTTTGTAATAGAGAAATCCATACTTCCACCAATAAGTCCCCTTTACCATAGGGGAAGCATTGAATGATAAAAGATTCATTGATAATATCGAGTAGATCCATTTGTAGGTACAAGAGACACTAAAGAAGTCATAAGAAAAGTACCAGGCTAATCATGACTTACACAGAGCTAGGAAGACATTCAAGGTAGGATATTAAGTCTAGTTGCACTTGAACAAATAATGGTTGAAAGGTCACAGTAAGAAGATCAAGGCTCTACAAGATTGTCCTTTAGAAGTGTTGGATTAGGTGTGTGATAATGCTTGCATATTCAATATACCTTTATACATATGCATGCACTGAGTATTGAATGTGCAAAATATAAATTTTAGGAAACTTCCATGCTAGATTAGGACAATGGGGGTCAAGTCTTGCCTATTATAGAGTTGTTAACACCATAAGTTTGGGCATATTTAGTAGATGATACAATTTTGTAGAAGAATTCTAGAAATCCTAAATGGGGTAACAAGAACCCTGGTAAGTTAGGCTAAAAGGACAACTTCCAGGCAAGTTCAAGTGGTACTCCAGGGAGAAGTTTGAGGAAATATTTCCTCATCTCCTTTATTAAAATATTTTGGGGACCAAAAGCCTCCCATAATGGGGAGGTACGATCTAAAATGATCACTATATAATTTATCATTTGTTTTGGTATTTAATGAATGCAAAATTGGAGCCATGGACTTGTAGGGCCCATTTTAGGGGAATATCCTATTTGGGTGATTTGGGATAATGAAACTTTCTAAGTTCATTTCAAGCATCAAACAATCATTTTGGGGGTCAAAATTTTGTGAATAGAGTTTTCAACCCTCCAACATTGTTTTAGTCATCAAGAGAACTTTGATGGTCTAAAGATCACCTCAATCAGAATCAGGGATAATTTTAAGGATGAAAGTTTATCTCAGAATCTAGAAACCTTGGCGAATCTTACTAGTCCTTAATATGCAAGCTATATAACATTTGACGATATATTTTTTTTAAATATTCAAATTTATAAGGATTTTATATAGTTTCTATAAAATTTGGGCTATTTTTAAGGTAAAATAATTTATTCTATAGAATTTGGGCAAATCACTTTTAGAAAAAATGGAAATTGGTGAATCGTTTTTTGGGAAAGCATGGAAAATTAGCCCATGGGAGAAATTTAGCCCCTAATTTTTTTCCAGGTTGGAGTCCGTATGAGGATGTTATGCCTCATATAAGTTGACTTATTGTTTGACCACCATAGTACCAAGTGGATGCCACGTGAGATTTCATTACTCACACATGTGAAGCTAGTCATGTGTGGACTTTA
This sequence comes from Picea glauca, assembly GCA_000966675.3. NCBI lineage: Eukaryota > Viridiplantae > Streptophyta > Pinopsida > Pinales > Pinaceae > Picea > Picea glauca. The sequence goes on from JZKD02S2115898.1 coordinate 31,412, forward strand.
AACAGAATTCTATAGGGTCTAAAACCCTTTCCCTAATCAAGAGTTGATGTATGCAAAAACCCTAATTCTAACTCTAGACAATTATCTAGACATGTTAACATTGTTCCATAAATGAGAAGTGCAAAGGAGTGGCATATGATGAGTAGAACAAAGGAAGTAGAAGGTCCTATAGTAGCGATTCATGGCACAATGTCTATTTTAACTCTATAATGAGTCCATCTTTCTTTGTATTTGCATTTTATATTTGAGAAGAAAAACCCAAAGCACAATGTCCACCTTCTGGTTTAGTTTTCCCATATTGGATTTTCTAGCATACATATTGTGTTCATTGTATGGATGGTGTGGCCATTATTTGTTGTAGCTTCTTCTTTTTGTTTTAAGTTTATTCTAGTATTTTGAGCACCGTGTTAAAGGATAAGTGTTTTATAGTAACACAACACAATTTATTGCATAATTTACTTTTGGATGCAGAAATGAATTCAGCATGTTGAAAACCTCTGAGGCATTTAGATTATACAAAGATAATTGCTCAGATATGGGGATCTAACAATTTATTACAGGATTTCGAACAAAAGTCCCAAGAAAATATTACCTAAAAAAGAGGTCATTTTGTAGGACATTTAGACTACAACAATACTAAATAGTTGATGGTAGTAGCTTGAAATAAAAGTTTCATTGATAACTGATTGCTTTCACACATATGTAATTCCTTGCTCGTTAAATGTTCACACTGTCCCCAAAAATTATGCTAACTCATTTCCAATATAGACAAGCCTTGCTAATTATCTCCCATTCAGTTAAATCAAAATACAATGTATTTTAAACATTCTATGTTTTTACTTCAACATACATATTCTAGACACCCTGAAGGTTTTAAAAATGCTAAATCTTACGTATTCAAAAATATGATTTAAACATTATAAAATTACGAATAAAAAAATTAAAAACTTTACCAATCAATAAGTGCACTCCTTAACCCAATAACTGATTACAACTAGCCCAACCACTTAACCTGTGTGGCTGATGAAAGTCGAGCCACTAGCCATGAGCACGTGCACTCCTTAACCCAATAACTGATTACAACTAGCCCAACCACTTAACCTGTGTGGCTGATGAAAGTCGAGCCACTAGCCATAGCATATACGGGGTTATCAGGTTAATTTGTGAACTGAGCTAAGAATATTCTTCTATCATTACCTTTCCTATTATTATATAGGATCTATGCTTAGAAAAGCTTGTTATAATACATTTAACATTCCATTCGCCTGAAAGTAGTAGTTTAAATGTTTTACTTTTTAGGTGTGTGTTTTTGACAATTTTTTATGTGATAAACGGTTAGATCTACAGATTTGAGTGGCTAAATTTGTATGATCTGAATACCCCAAAGATTTTTCAGCACCCTAAATCCATTTATGCATTCAAAAATGCATTTTAAACAACATAAAATGGTGATTTTATCCAAATTTACATCACGAGATTCCCACCAAAAAAACCCAAAAAATAAAATGTTTAACCAACGCCTTTATACATCTACTATCCATCTTCCTCCCGTTTCTCAACCAATTAAAACCATGGCATACGATCTTGTGTCGAGGTTTCTGTCATACTTAACATTTTCGTTTGACAGACAAACATGGCTGACAGGTCATTCCCCTTACGGCAGAGAGCGAGCCCTGCTAAAGTATGTCCAGCAAAATGCAGAGTCTGTGCTGAGAGCCGTTGATAGTTTTACCAACCGTACTTGGCTTGCAATTTTAGGGAAGGAGAAGGGCTCTATTCTGAATGCTGCAGTGCAGCAATTTGATCCCAGAGTGGCCTTAGAGCTCGGAACTTATTGTAGGTACTTTTCCATTAGAATTGCTTCTAAGATGGCGAACCCGGACTCACGTAACCATGCAATTTCCACAGAAATAAACTCACATAACCCTGCAATTTCCACACAGAAATGATAGAGCATGCAGGTGAAATTTTTTGTACTCTCAACTCAAATGTTTTGTTATCTCATAGGCTTAAACATAATATCAAATGTTTTGTTATCTCAGGGCCATAAACATAATATCAGATATGGTTATTTTACTCCTCTTTAACTTTTTCCTCCAAACCCTATGGCTCTTCCAATGGTGAAAAACTTTGGATCCCAGTTTCTTTGACTCTGCTGCTCTTGTGTGAGAGAGATTAGGGCTCCTTGGATTCTACGACTATTTCAAAATGATCCTATCCAATGAATACCTCAAAATGGTCTTTATGGCTAAAAAAACTCTTCATAACAATTCAATCTTGCTTAATGGTGAAGAACTCCATCAGTGGATCCAAATCCTTTAGACTTTGATCTTATTCTTTTTAAACAATGTTACTCTGGTCTGTACAAGTGTGTTACAAATGATATGTAAAATGCATCATTTACTTCATACTCTATTTTTTTCCCCAAAACATAGTTTTTATTTCAGTTGAAATTGAAGTATATTCCTTAGTCACATTGCTATTACATCAAAAGCCAGCGAGCAGTGAATCCATTATTGTATTTTTTAATGACCTGTCAAAACTAAAAAAAAATAAAAAATCCAAAGGGCAGAGGTCCAAAGTGACCCATTACATTTCCAAAAAATTACATTCTGTTCTAGAGATTCACTTCATATCTCTATATCAGTTTATCCCACAGCTAATCAGTGTACAACTTGCAGTCTATTAGTGTATACTGTATGAAATAGCTCATATTCTGTTAATCTTTACTATGTTATTGCTTACTATCTATTATGATTTCATATAGTTAAACTTGTCTCAGCATAAGGCCAAGGCCTTGGATAAATTTAGGTTAAAGTGATTACTTTTATTTATATCCTAGAAAATGAAAGCCCTATTAAGGCTGAATTAAACTATGTATGGCTCTGAAATTCTCAATGAATGATAACGATCATCTCCGAGGCTCTGAAATTCTGAATGAAAATGTTCTTCTCCAAGGTTTAGTGAAATTTTGAATGAAAATGTTTTTTTTCTTAGTGGACAAACTCATTTTTTTTTTCTAGTTAGGAAAAATTTGTTTTTTGCTATTCATTTTTTAAAAAGATGAATTGGGTCATCTTAAAATTAGTCAAAAATTCTTAAGGCATAGTTTCATAGTCAAAATTTCCACCAATCAAGTGGAATCATAGTTTTTGATAAAATTCCTACTAAATTTGGGCAAGAATTTCAATATAAAAGAGGTAGAGTTTGTCCTCTAATTAACTTACTCCATTAAACTAGTGTGTCTTATCCAGAGGATTCAGATTCAAACTGACACCTGCTAATATAAAACTAGCCAAATACTCAACAACATTGATACAGCCACTTGTTAAATTAACCTTAAATTAACATAATATATTAAATATTAATAATTTTTGTTTTAACGATGTGTTTTCAAAAATTTAAGACTTTATAATTACATATAAGTTTTGTACAGCTCAAATAATTTGTTGATCATATTCTTCCTTCGATTGAATGAATGAAGTTGGTCATATTTAAACATCAAATTGTCCCTCCACGAGGAAAATTCTTAGGCTCTTTACATTAAATGCATAACAAGGAATGATCTTGGCATTGAATTGGCCTTATAAAAAGGCCAT
>JZKD02S2115909.1:0-38088 GCA_000966675.3 Picea glauca
TCATTTGAGGAGCATTCAAGTGTAGGTCTAGAAAATAAAGGAGTGAAAATGAGAAATGGAGGAGAAAAGGAAAACAAGGGAGACAAGGAGAAAGAGGATGAAGAATGTGAAGTGTGTAAAACACAATGCCAAGAAGGTGAATCTGGTTATGGGGTAGATGTGGTACTAGGCCAATTTCTACAATATTAATAAATAGTGTTAGTTTGACAATTCCATGGAAGAATAATATCAGAGAAAACAATGAGCCAATAGATCTAATGGGTCTAGAAGTAGTAGTATGCACCACTTTTCCATATTCTAGCACATGGATGGATTACATTTATTTTTATAGTCAAAGAAGAATAGGGAGAATATTGAATCCAACAAATGGTATTGGGACAGATATATCCTATCCCTTAAATAATGGACCCCCTTGTTTAACACCATGAAGGAGAGAGGATTTTTTCGGCCTCTATGGATAAAATTGAACTCTTCACCTCTAGATTTATGGAAAACAAGAGCCCTAACCTTAATAGGGAACAAATTGGGTAGATTCTTAGACAATGATGAAAGAACTATAAATTTGGTCAACACTTTAGTGGAAAAAATTTGTGTGGAGATGAATTTGGGGGATGGATTGCCTAAGGGGATAGATATTGATATTTGAGGATGGTCATATAGGTAGGATATAATGTCAAGATACCATTTACATTCTTTTTATACCATTTATGTGGTCACCTCCATAGAGGATGATCTAAGAAGAACATCCATGATGAAGAAACCATTAAATATTTAGGATTTGAAGGTCAGATGGAGGATAGAACCAAGGCATATCATGCATATTAGATTGAGGAAAATTATAATCCTCAAATAAAAAAGGCAAAGTAAATCCCTATGATTATGATGTTGAAGAATCCAATTCTTATATAACTACTATAATCCTCCATAAAATATCTATGGAAACATCATCTAGTCCTTCCCCAAAACAACTCCCATATTTTGACCCTATACAAGAGGAACAAATGATTGATGAACACAATAATCAAGAGGTAATTAAGGAAAAATGAATTAAGGCCTCTAAATTTCATGGATATCAGACAGGACAACATGAAGAGCCAAAGTGGGAATAAGAAGTCCAAAAAATATATCCCCTCCTTGATGGACTTGGAAGGTAAGTGTTGCATCATAGATGAGTAGGAATAACTTTCAGCATCCAAAATCCCTCCAAATATTTCCCCTAAATTTGGAAAGAGATGTGGACAAAAATTGAATCTTGGACACTATGTGTCAAAAGAAGGAGAATAAAGAATGGGAACAATTTTGTATAACCTTGGTAGGAACAAAATCAATCTAAAGGAGACATCATTTGGATGTCMAAGTGTTAAAATTCAAAGTACATCAAAGGCTTCTAATTAATATTAYCCTAGTGATGAGTAAAATATATYGCCTCATATCAAGAAAGAAGCAATTAGAAGATGGAAGGGAGATCAGTGTGGAAGAAGGCCTAAGACTTAATCATGTTGGAATCTAGGTAGATCTAGGGAGGAAATATTTACTAAACTTGGAAAAGGAACATGCAATAAGATAGATTCAAGAAGGTAAACAATTGACCATTTAAGGGGCCCTTAGAGTAGGGAAATCCTCCTCTAAGGGTCGAAGATGATTATAATGTCCTAAAATGTAAAGGGTTTGTAGGTACCTACAAAAGAAACACCTTAAAAAGATCTGTAAGTGTACATAAACCAAACATTTATGTTTATAGGATATTGTTAGGACACGAGAAGACAAAAGGTATATTAGTGGAAGTGCTACTTGGGTGGAATTTTGTGCATATAAGTGTAGAAGGAAGATCAAGTGGTCTTGTAATTGGGTGGAACAAATATTTCCAATATAGGAGTACANTGCAACAAATATTTTAACATCCTTCTCATCCATATTGCTTGACAACTTGCGCTTGTGGTTGCAATGTACTCTGTTTCTGCTGAAGAAAGTGTCACTATGGGATGCTTCCTTGATGCCCATGATATCATACCTGTTCCAAAAAGAAATGTGTACCCAGAGGTATTTTTCCTGTCATCAATATTGTCTCCACAATCATTGTTAGTGTATCCAATGAGTTTGAAATCTTCTGAAGTGGAGTACTTTATGCCAAAATCTTTTGTTCCATTCACATATCTCAGGATTCTCTTTCCTGCTTTCCAATGTGATTCTTTTGTAGTTTCCATGAACCTTGAGATTAAGCTCACTCCATACATAATATCAGGCCTTGTCCTTGTTAGATACATAAGACTGCCTACCAGTCTTTTAAACAATGTGGAATCTACTTTGGACCCTTTATCTTCCGTGCTTAACTTCAATCATGTTATGACATGTGTTGGTGTTTCTTTTGAATTCACCATATTGAATCTCTTCAATATTTCATGCGCATACTTGGATTGTGAAATAAATATACTAGTTTTGGACTGGTACAATTCTATTCCGAGAAAATATCTCATAAGCCCCGAATCAGTCATTTCAAATTCATCCTTCATGACTCACTTAAAATCTTCTATGCCAAAGTCACTTGTAAATATAAAATCATCCACATATAAACAAACAATTAACACATTACCTTGTTGATTTGATTTGATGTACAAAGTTGGCTCATTTTCACTTCTTTGAAATTCATTCTATGTGAGATAGGAATCTATGCCACTATACCAAGCTCTCAGAGCTTACTTTAATCCATACAATGCTTTCTTTAATATGTATACTTTGTCTTCTTTCCCTGGAACCTCATAACCTTGTGGTTGTTCCACATATAATTCTTCTTCTAAGTTTCCATTCAAGAATGTTGACTTTACATCCATCTGATAAACTGGCCATTTGTACTGCGCGACAATTGCTAACATTGTTCTGACTGTGTCCATGCACGCAATTGGTGCACATGTTTCATTGAAGTCAATTCCAAGTTGTTGTGTAAAACCTCTTGCAACTAATCTTGCCTTGTACTTTTGTACCTTTCCTTCTACATCTTGCTTGGTTTTATTAATCCACTCGACACTTATAACATCCTTATCATCAGGTACATCTACCAATTTCCATGTTTGAATGCTCTCTATGCATCTGGTTTTTTCATCCATGGATTGTGCCCATACATCCTCTTTGATAGCTTCTTCAAAAGTTAATGGATCATCTATTTGTGAAAACGGAGCAAAGAATGAAAATGAACTTGTTGCGTCTTCATTATAGATGTTGCGCATACTTCTTGTCTTTCTTAGTAACAGACTTACTAATATTGGATCTGAAGATGTGGAAGTACTTAAACTGCTTGTTGGTGTTTGCTGCAGTGCTAGTTTTAGACATGACTATGCACTGTCCTGTACATGGTGTTTGCACCACTTCATATTTTGTATCATCATGCTCCATTATGTCAATTATTTTCACTATCTTTTCTATGGTTCCATCCCATGCTTCATTCTCTATGAACTGAACATCGCGGTTGATTATGACTTTTTTTGCGACATGGCCATACAACTTGTATCCTTTTGTTTCTTCAGAATACCCAACAAATATACATTTATGTCCTTTGTTGTACAACTTCCTTCTCAGTTCATCTGGAACATGTGTGTATGCGACATAACCAAAAAATCTTAAGTGTGCCACATTATGCTTTGATCCTATCCATGCTCCCTGAGGAATTATATTCTTCACACTATTTTTCGGACATCTGTTCAAGATGTATACTGCAGTTGCTACTACCTCAACCCAATACTCATTTGACAAATGTTTGGTTGTCAACATACTGTGTGCCATTTCCATGATGGTTCTGTACTTTCTCTCTACGACACCACTCTGTTGTGGTGTATATCGTGTGGTAAATTGCTTGTAGATGCCATGAAATTTACAAAAGTTATGAAATTCTCTTGACATGTATTCTCCTTCTCTATATGTTCTTAGACACTTGATGTAATAACCACTCTGTTTCTCCACAAGTGATTTAAACTGTTGAAAACAACCCAATGCGTCAGATTTATGCTTTAGAAAATAAATCCATGTCTTTCTTGAGAAATCATCAATAAATGTTAGAAAATAAGCACTACCTCCTATAGATGGAGTATGCATTGGTCCACATATGTCTGAATGTATTATTTCCAATGGAGATTTTTCTCTGTAAGACTTGCCAACTGGAAATGATTCTCTGTGTTGCTTGCCAAATATACAACCTTCACATATCCTTTCTAGTTTTTCAATCAATGGTAATCCTTTTACCATATCCTTTGTGTGTAGCAACTTCAAATCTCCAAAGTTCAAATGTCCAAATATGAAATGCCATAGCCATGAGTCATCCTTCGTTTCAGATTGGAATGCTTCCTTCATTTCTGCATTATTTTCTCTGTTCTTGATACTGCACACATTGTTTTCTTCATTAGTACTGCACACACTTTCTACTGTAAATGTAGTGTCTAACTGCAAGCTTTTTCTTTTGTCAACAATTTGCGTTGTGTTCTTCTTCTTGACTGGCTTTAATGTCAATAGGAACATTTTGTTACTTGTCATCTGGATTTTCGCAATGAGTAGATTGCTTGGGCATTTATCCATAATCACATAGTGATTATCTTCCATGTAAATTCTGCATCATTTTTGTAACAATTGTCTTGTACTCATCAGATTATGATTCAAAACATAAACATAATATACATTAGACATAACTTTTTGTTCTCCTTGTTTGGTTAAAATATTTATACTGCCTTTGCCTAAGACAATGATTTGTATATCTGTTCCAAGTGTAACTTTGGTTTGGACTGACTCATCCAAACTAGAAAACAGTTCTATGTTTCCTGTCATGTGGTTATTACAACCCGAATCTAAGTACCATATGTGGTTATTGCAAAATTCTAAGCAGATCTCTTTGTTATTCACCAATTCTCTAATGAAATTATACCTTGTATTAATGTGCTTGGTTTTCTTAGGAAACACATGATTCTTTGATAACATGATGGTTGAATTGTTGTCACAAAAAACTATAGTTGGTTCCTGTTGTTCCTGCAACAAATATTTTAACATCCTTCTCATCCATATTGCTTGACAACTTGTGCTTGTGGCTGCAACGTACTCTGCTTCTGCTGAAGAAAGTGTCACTATGGGATGCTTCCTTGATGCCCATGATATCATACCTATTCCAAAATGAAATGTGTAACCAGAGGTACTTTTCTTGTCATTAATACTGCCTCCACAATCACTTTCAGTGTATCCAATGAGTTTGAAATCTTCTGAAGTGGAGTACTTTATGCCAAAATCTTTTGTTCCATTCACATATCTCAGGGTTCTCTTTCCTGCTTTCCAATGTGATTCTTTTGGAGTTTCCATGAACCTTGTGATTAATCTCACTCCATACATAATATTATGCCTTGTTGTTGTTAGATACATAAGACTGCCTACTAGTCTTTTAAACATTGTGGAATCTACTTTGGACCCTTTATCTTCCTTGCTTAACTTCAATCATGTTATGATAGGTGTTGGTGCTACTTTTGAATTCACCATATTGAATCTCTTCAATATTTCATGTGCATACTTGGACTGTGAGATAAATATACTAGTTTTGGATTGGTGCACTTCTATTCCCAGAAAATATCTCATAAGCCCCAAATCATTCATTTCAAATTCATCTTTCATAACTGACTTAAAATATTCTATGCTAAAGCCACTTGTAAATATCAAATCATCCACATATAAACAAACAATTAACACATTACCTTGCTAATTTGATTTGATGTACAGTGTTGGCTCATTTTCACTTCTTTGAAATTCATTCTGTGTGAGATAGGAATCTATGCGACTGTACCAAGCTCTTAGAGCTTGCCTTTAATCCATACAGTGCTTTCTTTAATCTATATACTTTGTCCTCTTTCCCTGGAACCTCATAACCTTGTGGTTGTTCCACATATACTTCTTTTTCTAAGTTTCCATTCAAGAATGTTGACTTTACATCCATTTGATAAACTAGCCATTTGTACTACGCGGCAATTTCTAACACTGTTCTGACTGTGTCCATGCGCACAACTGGTGCACATGTTTCATTTAAGTCAATTCTAGGTTGTTGTTTAAAACCTCTTGCAACTAATCTTGCCTTGTACTTATGTACCTTTCCTTCTACATATTGCTTGGTTTTATTAATCTACTTGACACTTATAACATCCTTGTCATCAGGTACATCTACCAATTTTCATGTTTGATTGCTCTCTATGCATATGATTTCTTCATCCATGGCTTGTTCCCATACATCCTCTTTGACATCTTCTTCAAAAGTTAATTGATCATCTATTTGTGAAAACAGAGAAAATAATGAAAATGAATTTGTTGTGTCTTCATTATAGATGTCGCACATACTTCTTGTCTTTCTCGGTAACATAATTAATAATGTTGAATTTGGAGATGTGGAAGTACTCAGACTTATTGTTGGTGTTTGTTGCGCTCTAGGTGTAGACTGTGCACTTGTTGTTCTTACTGGAGTATTCTGGGCGGTAATTTGCGTTGTAGTGCCAGTTGTAGATGTGACTGCGCACTGTCCTATGCATGGTGTTTGCACCACTTCATCTTCTGTATCATCATGCTCCATTGCGTCAATTATTTTCACTGTCTTTTCTATGGTTCCATCCCATACTTCATTCTCTATGAACTGAACATCGCAGCTGATTATGAATTTTCTTGCGACGACGTCTAACAACTTGTAACCTTTTGTCTCTTCAGAATACCCAACAAATATACATTTATGTCCTTTGATTTCCAGCTTCCTTCTCAGTTCATCTGGAACACGTGCGTATGTGACGCAACCAAAAACTCCTAAGTGCGCCACATTATGCTTTGATCCTGTCCATGCTCCCTAAGGAATTCTATTCTTCACACTTTTTGTTGGACATTTGTTCAAGATGTATACTTCCATTGCTACTGCCTCAACCAAATACTCATTTGACAACATTTTGACTATCAACATACTGCGAGCCATATCCATGATGGTTATGTTCTTTCTCTCTGCGACACCATTATGCTGTGGTGTATATCACGCGGTAAATTGTTTGTAGATACCATGAACTTTACAAAAGTTATGAAATTCTCTTGACATGTATTCTCCTCCTCTATCTGTTCTTAGACACTTGATTTAATAACCACTATGTTTCTCCACAAGTGATTTAAACCGCTGAAAACAATCCAATGCGTCAAATTTATGCTTTAGAAAATAAATCCATGTCTTTCTTGAGAAATCATCAATAAATGTTAGAAAATAAGTATTGCCTCCTATAGACGGAGTTTTGATTGGTCCACAAATGTTTGAATGTATTATTTCCAGTGGAGATTGTTTTCTATAAGACTTGCCAACTGGAAATGATTCTTTGAGTTGCTTGCCAAATATGCAGCCTTCACATATCCTTTCTTGTTTTTCAATCAATGGTAAGCCTTTTACCATATCCTTTGTGTGTAGCAACTTCAAACCTCCAAAGTTCAAATGTCCAAATCTGAAATTCCATAGCTAGGAGTCATCATGTGTTTCAGATTGGAATGCTTCCTTCATTTCTGCACTATTTTCTCCTGTCTTGATATTGCGCGTATTGTTTTCTTCATTAGTACTACACACACTTTCTACTGTAAATGCAGTGTCTAACTATGCGCTTTTTCTTTTGACAATAGTTTGCGTTGTGTTCTTCTTCTTGACTGACTTTAATGTCAACGGGAACATTCTGTTACTTGTCATCTGGATTTTCGCAATGAGTAGATTGCTTGGGAATTTATCCATAATCACACAGTGATTATCTTCCATGTAAATTATGTATCCTTTTTGTAACAGTTGTCCTTTACTCATTAGATTTTGCTTCAAACCAGAAACATAATATACATCAGACATAACTCTCTATTCTCCTTGTTTGGTTAAAATATTTATACTGCCTTTGCCTAAGACATTGATTTGTATATCTATTTTAAGTGTAACCTTGGTTTGGACTGACTCATCCAAACTAGAAAACAGTTCTATGTTTCCTGTCATGTGGTTACTACAGCCTGAATCTAAGTACCATATGTCACATGGACTTGCTTGAGAAACATTGCATTCAACTAATGACACTATATTAGGCATTTCTTCTGCGCTAGGCACAACTACAATGCGTGCCATAAACATGGGGTGAGTTTCGTTATTTGTGTTGTGTGACCGATCTTGACTTTGCTTGTTTTGATTATACTGTCTCTTTATGCACTCATATGCATAATGTCCTTACTTTTTACAGTAATGACATTGAATCTTTGATTTGTCAGTTCTTTGACAAGTTGACTGGATGGTACTTGGGTTTTGACCTCTTCCACCAGTATTTCCAGGATTGCTACTGCATGCACTTCTTCCTCGACCTCTAGAGTTAGCTCTCCCCCTTCCTCTTCCACGACTTATGGATGACTGCGCTGAAAAATCACTCTCTAATGACATATTTGACTTGTTCAATCTATGTTCATGATTAATGAGGGAAGCTTGCAGTTCATCTAGGATGAACTGACTCATGTCTTTTCCTTCTTATAGGGTTACAACAAGAGTATCAAATTTAGGAGGAAGACTCCTAAGCACTTTCTCAACAACTTTTCTGTCTTCTATGATTTCACCATGAGACTTAATCTGATTTATCAGTCCACTGACGTGTGTGTAGAATGAATCTACTGTGTCTGAATCTTTCATTGACATAGTTTCAAAATCTCTTCTAAGAATCTACAGTTTTGTAGTCTTTACTTTGTCCATACCTTGATAAGATGTTTGTAATATGTCCTATGCTTCCTTGTCTTTCTTTGTTGATGCAACTCTTGGAAATATGCTCTCATGCATGGCTTGATGTATGTAAAACAACGCCTTTCCATCCTTCTTTCTTTGATCTTTCAAGACATCTTTCTCAGCTTGTGTGAGGGAATTATATGTTTCCTAATATATTTATTTCACATAGCCATTCTCGACTATTTCCCATACATCTTGACCTCGGAACAAGGCTTTCATGGTCAAGTACCACATCTCATAATTCTTGCCTGTAAAATTGGGAGGTTGCAGATTTGAGGTAGAAGCCATATTTCACTTTCAACAAAGTTTCTTCTCTGAAAAACTTGTTCTAATAGAACCCTATTTGATACCAATTTGAAGAGTCAACGGGGGTGTGCACAGTCTACTCTGCGCGACACAGTTTGAAATACTGCGCACCAAATAGGCTATGTGATAGAGTTCTTAAGGCCACTACGCAGTGCATAGACTGCTCAATATGTTGCACGTTGTGAATACACGCACTTAATAAAATGATTTATGAATGAATAATAACACAATGTAATTCTTAGCACGTAAACTTAGAAAAAAGACAGAAACTTGTCAAAACACAAAATGCTTGATATTAATGAACTTCGACGTAGTGCGCGCGGTTTACAAAATACAATGACAAGATGAGCTTCGACTCTAATGGATGCTTTTGTCAACTCTTCAGTTGTTGTTGGTTCTCTCTACCTCTATGCTTCTTCTCTGTGCATCAACTGCTTCTCTTCAACATCCATATGCATCACACATTACTGACTAACTAAGAGACTCTGACTTATATAGACACAGGCTATGACTTCCTACAGAAGCTAAGATCGACTCAACATTAAACACTACCATAACTATGATTGACTCTTCAACCACTTAATTTAATTCGAGAAGATAGAATTTGGCTCCATTTATAGCTCTCTTGTTCGCTGACTCACTTTTGAATAAACGTGTGACTTTGCACTTGCAGAGTGTCAGAATGTTTGACTGACACTTTGCACTTGCAGAGTGTCAGAATGTTTGACTTTGCACTTGCAGAGTGTCAGAATGTAATGTATTTATGTCAAAATGTGTTTTTACTTTATCCATGTATTATTATTTTATTATTCTTGGTCATGGTCAATTATGGGCATACTTAAGGTAATGGTCAACCATAGATATAGTTAAGATTAAACATGATGAACTTCATCCATAGTCACGGTCAACCATAATCATGACTAGCAATGGTTATCTATGGATAAGAACAAACAAACATGGTTTATCATTGTCAACCATGGTCAACCACAGTCAACCATGGTCATAGTGAACCAAAGTAGCAATGGATTAATGTATTAATACTTTAACATTATATTAATTAGTAATGTATAAATATATTAATTATAATATATTTAAACATTATAATAATGAGTTAATACATTATTATAATGTATTAATGTGCCTCATGTATTAATACATTATTAATGTGTGGTTACTTTATTAATTTATTACTTTATTATTGTATAAATACTTTATTAATGTATTAATATTTTAATGTAATRAAGTAATACTTTAATGTATTTTTGAATACTTTAGTATTTTTCAATGTATGAATACTTTATTAAAGTACTAATATTTTATTAATATATCATTATAATACACATTGTTATTTTAATAATGTAGTAATGTTTAATTAATGTTTGTATTAATAATATTAATTAATTAATACATTACAATATATTAATGTATTATTATTTTAATTTAGAAATTGTATTAATTTATTAATTAATTAACTTTAAATTAATTAATATATTAATATTTGTGTACATTATTAATTTAATTTATATATTAATTATATAATTTAATTTATATATTAATTGATTAATGGTTTAGTATTCCTCCATCCTACATGTTGATATTTATAAAAAAATAGTTTAGATAAGTTAATTAAAATAATTAATTTTTAATTCGAAAAATGATATAAATTCACATATATCAACCACTTTTTACAAATACAATGGTTACTAATTTAAATATATCACTCAAAATTTATGTTCAATTTCCCATTGCATTCTATCAATAAATATATCAATCAAAACTTGTGTTCAACTCCCCCATTGCATTCTAACAATACACATTATAACTGATTGACTTTGCACCAACCCAAGAGAAAAAACAATCCACATAAAACTGTTTAAACATCAAGTATTCCAACATTAATCTTTAATCATATGAGAAGTCGCACGTAAGCGACTTCTGCCCTCTCTTTTTACAACTTAACCTTTGATCACCACTTCAAGGGCGCCTACACTTTCTTCCATTCTTGGCATCTTGCTAAATGTATCCACGCTCCCATTCCCAAGGCCATTATTGTCAGTTGCGTTATACTCTTCGTATGCGGAGGCATGGACACCTAGAGCGGCACTGCCAGAGGGATCTAGATTGTGAGCCCACACTTCATCCCATTCCACTTCTTTTGCGCTGCTACAAGCCATGCACAGCTCGCCCAGATCCGTCAACCGTGCCACGTTCTGCAAATTATATCATCCAATCCATCATCGCACCATAAGAATTTTAGGCTTACAAAAACAACTAACCTATATACTCAAATATCGTCTTACCCGAGGATAAAATATTTCAAATATCGTTCTGTAGTAGTATGCCTCCTTTGTGGTGGGAGTATTATGGGGGAATAAGTATTTTGCATTGCCCAACATTGTATTTGTCACCTGCATAGTACATCACCACAACAAATAATTAGTTTACTTTGGTAATTTATTAAGTAGTCGATTATGCCAAAACCACATAAAAATACATCTTTCAAAGACATGCTCTGTCGCATGTGATTTCAAGCCATCAATCCAACTATAGCCAACTCCATCGTTGAATTGCTCCTTCTATCTGTACACAATGTGCTGCAATACCACCGCAAAACCCACTACTGTTAAAATTCAAACTCTTTACCCGACCCAGAATTTAGAAGAAATAAATCGACGATGAAATCAGATTTTATGATGAGAGTCCAACCTTGGGAAGATAAGGATTCTTCTCC
Organism: Picea glauca; assembly: GCA_000966675.3. Classification (NCBI taxonomy): domain Eukaryota; kingdom Viridiplantae; phylum Streptophyta; class Pinopsida; order Pinales; family Pinaceae; genus Picea; species Picea glauca. Next base: position 11,799 of record JZKD02S2115909.1, read on the forward strand.
TCGTGAATGACTTCTGCAAGACCCACTTCTCAATGCGCCCAATGCCAGGCTTCGCCTGTTAAAGATTACACATACAAAATGATGTAAACATTGCCACCTCATCAAATCCAATATCAGAGTTAGTTTATGGAGATGCTTACCATCTTCTAGTTGGGATCAATGTCCGTGGAAACAATGATGAATTCCTTATCTAGGAAAGGCACACTGGCCTCCAAACCCCATGCAGATGTCGACTTGTTACCCCGCAAGCAGTCATACATGTGAAGGGCATTTATCTGCATCAAATCACACAATATATTTGATTAATCGCTAGGTACTCCCTGAATCAGAAGATTATATGATCTAAAATCCATGAAAGTAAAGATGCTAGCTAGTCACCTTACGACAGGTTTCCAGATGGAATTCCTCTCTATTAGGAGCCCCCAAGTATCTCATCTGATCCTTCTCCTGAAAGAACCTTCTTGACTCTGGAACTTAATTTTACGGGGCATTAAGAACATGGGTGTGCTTTCTCTGATAGTTGTCACGTCATATGTTTCGACGTGGTATATAACATCCTCGATTGCATCTATACCATCCTATTACAATCGCCTCAAACATAGGCAACCATTCAATACGGAAACAAAAACTTTTGTCTACTTTAAAATTAACATACAAAGATGGGTGTGCAGGCGAATACTTGCACAGTAAAATGGAATTAATGGTGAAAAGTACTAAGGTATTCTGATACCTCTTTTGCAGCCTTTAAATCTGGCGATCCCTAGTCTGACACAAAGAAACATATTAAAAGAGGTTCGTTTCAACCATTTTAATGGTGATATTATTAGCATGAGATGATTCCTCTTCATGGAGTTTCCTTTTACTTTGATCTACTGGTAGAAATATACACTATTTATTTTTCAATAAATTAATACAGGACTAAGCGTCAATGAACTTGCATCAACCCATTTACTTCAAATAGAAACATAGATCCATTTTCCAAACAAGGGTACACACTGAGTTAAATTAATGAAGAGACCTGTATTCCAACAAAGAAAGAGTGTAGTTTCACTTAAAATTAGAAAAACCAACACACAGGTGAGACTACACTCACAATCTATATTATTCAATGAAGACTGATTACATTATTATATAGGAAATAACTCTACTTAGTCAGTTACATCAAACCATAGAAAACTAGAATTTACACTAAGTGAAGTAGAGTTCAACTACACAACTATCTCTTGACTAGTAGAGTTCTTCTACGTAACTATCTCCTGCAATTGACTCTTGCTCCATTATTTCCAAGTCTCCCCCTTAATGGAGAATGGATTGACTCCTACACCTAACATCTCCCTAAACAACTCAAACTTAATCTTTCCAAGAGGCTTAGTGAAAATATCGGCAACGTTTTCACTAGTATTACAATACATAAGAGCTATTTCATTTGACTGCAACTTTTCTCTAACAAAATGAAACTAAGCATCAACATGCTTTGTCCTTGCATGAAAAATCGGATTATTCACCAACTTTATTGAACTTTGATTATCACATTTGATCATCGTAGGTTCCTTTTGTTCTTCTCCAACATCTTGAAGAAGTATTCTCAACCAAACAACTTCACAAGTTGTTGCACACAAGGCTTTATATTCTGCTTCAGTAGATGACAAAGATACAGTAGGATGCTTTTTACTGCTCCATGAAACAACCCCGGATCCAATGCCAAATGCATATCCAGTGGTTGATCTTTGATCATCCGGATTTCCATCCCAATCAGAATATGAGTAACCTGTCCACTCAACATCAGATGCATCAGTATATTTAATACCATAATCAAGTGTTCCTTTTAGATACCTAAGTACTGCCTTTGCTACATTCCAATGGATTTTTAGAGGTTTCGCCATAAACTGACTTAACACACTCACATAATATGCAATATAAGGTCTGGTTGTGGTGATATAATTCAAACTACCCACCATCTGTCTATACATAGTGCCATTCACCTCCTTCGAACCATCATCACAAGAAAGTTTCACATTTTTCTGCATGGGAACAATAGATGATTTACACTGATCCATTTTAAATATCTTAATTACTTCTCCGACATACTTACTCTAACAAACAAAAGTTTGGCTTGCATTTCTCCTAACTTCAAGACCTAGGAAGTAATGTAACTCACCAAGATCTTTCATTTCAAAAACTTGTGACAACTGCTCCTTGATTTCATCAATTACTTTCTCTGCATTTCCTGTAATTATCAAATCACCAACATATAAGGAAATCGATACTATATACCCCTGCTCATCAAATTTGGTATACAGATTTGGATCACTTTTTCTCCTCATAAAACCCTTTTGAAGAAAGAAAGAGTCTATCTTCTCATACCATGACCTAGGTGCCTGTTTTAGTCCATACAATGCTTTCTTTAACTTACACACTAAGTGTTATTGCCCTCGTTCCACAAACCCTTCAGGTTGAGTAAGGTAAACCTCCTCCTTTAGCTCACCATTCAAAAATGCAGATTTAACATCTAATTGGTGTAGCTTCCAATGGTACTTTGTAGCTAAAGAAATTAACAATCTGATAGTATTTAGCTACTGGTGCAAATGTTTCAGCATAATCAATACCTTATGTTTGTGAATACCCCTTTGCAACCAATCTAGCCTTATATTTGTCTATACTACCATCTGATTTAAACTTGGGTTTATATATCCATTTGCATCCAATGGAATTTTTATGTTTAGGCAATTCAATCACTTCCCAAGTATTGTTTTTCATTATAGATTCATATTCTTCCTCCATTGCATTTCACCATTCATCATGTTCATTTGCTTCATCAAAACTCATGGGTTCTATGACATTTGAAATTCTACTCATTAGGGCATAGTCTCTATACCTATCACAGATTCAAACCTGTCGTGAAGATATTCTCAACTGATTATCTTCCTCCCCACTTTGTCAAGATCTTTCTTCACCTCTAGGTGAACTGTGACTGCTTGAAGTGTCCATATCACAGAGTCCTTCTTGCTATGGTTGTTGTTGTCGTTGCGGTTGTGGCTATTGATGTGGTGGCTGTTGTTGTGATGGTTGTTGTTGTTCTTCTTTAACTCCTTCATCAAGAAGTCTATGCCATTCCTCATGACTGTTGTTGTCATGATTTCCTGCTTCTTGCTCATGGAAAAGTACATCTCTACTTGTAAATACTTTGTGAGTAGAAGGATCAAACAGTTTGTATGCTTTAAATTCAGAACAATACCCTATGAAAATACATTTAATGGCTTTAGCATCCAATTTCTTCCTATTCTCCTTTGGAATATGTGCAAAAGACTTACACCCAAATACTTTCAAATTATGAACTGTAGGTTTGGAACCATACAAGGCTTCGAAAGGAGTAACATTATCAAGACACCTTATTGGACTTTTGTTCTTTAAATAAACTGCAGTATTTATGGCTTCAGCCCAAAATGTATTTGAGAGATTCTTACCTTTCATCGGTGCACACTCTACCAGAGTTCTGTTTTTCCTTTCAGCGACTCTGTTCTGCTGTCGAGTGTGCTTTCTTCCTATTCTCCTTTGGAATATGTGCAAAAGACTTACACCTAAATACTTTCAAATTATGAACTGTAGGTTTGGAACCATACAAGGCTTCGAAAGGAGTAACATTATCAAGACACCTTATTGGACTTTTGTTCTTTAAATAAATTGCAGTATTTATGGCTTCAGCCCAAAATGTATTTGAGAGATTCTTACCTTTCACCGGTGCACACTCTACCAGAGTTCTGTTTTTCCTTTCAACGACTCTGTTCTACTATGGAGTGTGAGGTACTGTAAATTGTTGTACTATTCCATGATCTTTGCAATATTTGATGAAGTCCCTTGATTTATGCTCTCCCCTTTGATCTGAACGAAGGATTTTTATGGATTTTCTTGTCTTCTTTTCCACCATGGTTCTGAATTCCTTAAAGTACTCGAAAACATCACTTTTTCTTTTAAGGAAATAAACCCATGTGTATCTCGTGCAATCATCAATAAATAACAAAAAGTAAAATGCACCTCCTAAAGACCTAGTCTGCATAGGCCCACAAACATTAGTATGCACACGATCTAACACATCTCTCTTTTTCTTATCAGGATTAGAGGGGAATTCATCTATGTGCATCTTTCCTAATGCACATGCATCACAAGGAACATTCTCATTCTTTAACATGGGAAGTCCTTCAACCATATTCTTTTTCTGTAATAACAATAAATCATGATGATTGATGTGGCCATACCTTTTATGCCAAAGACTCTCTATTGGCATAGTTGTAGAAGTCAGTGCATGATGTGCTTTGCTGGTAACATCAAGTTTGCATATGCCTCCTGCTCTGACTCCCGTTGCAACAATTTTGAATTGTTCTAGCAAATCCTTCACTATGCAATAATTCTTGAAGAATTCAACCTTCAAGTTCTGATTTGTAATGGTGGACACAGAGATCAAATTTTCCTTTATCCCTGGCACATAAACAACATATGTGATGAATAGTACCATTCGGCAATGTCACGAGAATGTCTCTGTATCCCTTGATCTGATGAGCGCGGTCATCTCCAAGATATATGCTCGCTCCATTATGTGTTTCTTTAAAATTAGTGTACCACATCTTATTACATGTCATATGTACTGATGCTTCAGAATCCACAAACCAGGCATCATAATCATTCGATTCAGCAGATAAATCAACGTTAGACACAAACAACCTAAGATCCCGTGAATCAAAATTCGGGGGTTCATCAATATTATCACTAGCAATAAACAATCTAAGATCATGATTTGAGGATTTTTATGCATAATTACCTGAATGTGTTCTAGGTTTATTCCTAGACTCATCACTCTTCTTCTTATGACAGTCTCTAACAATATGTCCAAGCCGATCACAATAAAAACAACTCTTTGACTCAGTCCTGTTAGATTGCATACCTTGATTTGGCCTTGGAGATTGTCTTCTTTGCAATGAACTGCCTCTCTACGATGAACTGCCTCCTCTGCCTCTTTCACCTGATCTCCCTCTAGAGGATCTCTTATTTCACCACAGTGCCAAATCTGTATTGTGAGGCTTCAGATTCCCGCGCCTCTCTTCCTCTTGCAACAAAATACCTGTTAGTTCTTTAAAAGTAGGAGGTTTCTCCCTTGCTGCGAGACCTGTTCTGAACATCTGATAATCTTCTAGAATACCATTTAAGGTAATGGTGACAAGATCAATGATGGAAACTATTTCCCCTATATTTCCTATCTTGTCTTTCACCTCTTTAATTCGACCCAAAAATGAACTAACAGATTCATTTCCATCCATCTTAATGCCTAACAATTTAGTTTTCAGGAACAAAATACGATTTGTGTTGCTAGTTTCATACAATGCTTTAAGCGTTGTCCACGTTTCAGTAGAAGTGTTAACTTCTCTAATATGTGGAATTATGCTATCTTTAACTAACATACGTAATAATACCTTTTCCTTGTTTTCACGCTTCTCCCAATCTTGGATCTATGTTGCTTGTTAGCACCATGATTTTCATGGTTAAGGTTAGAGGTTTGTCAACAATTTTCAAAGTCATGCATGTTAGCACCCATCTTGGTTTTATGCATGGCATAATCTAACATCTCCAAGGGTCAGTTTCAAAAGGAAGCTTATAATTTATTTATTCCTATTTCAATTTGCAACTGCGCACCACGGAGAGGATGTTGTCGTGTAGAGAATGTCGCCGCACAGAGGATGTTGTCGCGCAGAGGATGTTTTCGTGCAAAGAATTTTTTCAAGAATAGGATGTTGTCACACAACGTATTTCATCACGCAGTGGGCTGTCATGCATAGGATGTCGTCACGCAGTGGATTTTCCCGCGCACGGGCTATAGGCCGCACTGCGCAAATTACTGGTTTAGTAGTCAACTTCAAGATCAATTTATGACCAACGGGAGAGGAATTTTGAAAATCCCCGAGAGGTTTTTGTCGAGGAAAAACCAAATAATAAAAACCTCTCTCATATTTGTAAAAAGTGTCATGGATTAGGATATTCAAAGGAATATTTGAGCCATATTTTTCAGTTTTCGTGATTTCCAGTCCTAGACATGATTTTACGACAAGTATTCCGGCCAACTGGAGATGAATTTCAAGAAACCAAGAGATTTTTTTCTTTATAACGATCTTAAATACAAAAACCTCTCTCCGTTTCTAAAAATAGTTTTTTATCAGTGAGATAAGATGTGATATTTAACGCCTATTTTACAAGTTTGTTGCGCTTTCTGTTGCGTTTTTTGTTGTATGTCACTGTTGCGTAGCAGATTTGTTGTGCAGGGGTGACAGAGTGTCTAGAAGTGAAAATGATGACTTATCACAACCATAGGGTTGAATTTTGATCATGATAAATTATTGTAAAGAATATCTCGGTTACGATTATGATTTGGAAAAGTTGGGTTTCCTATTTTTAGTAAATCCATTGAAGTTATTGCTCTCTTTCAAAGAAAACAGATCCATGATTCTAGGAGAGAGTAGCTCGACCCTAAAAACCAAGGGTGACATTAGTTTTCTATATATGGGGATCATTTTCATGTGAAAAGGGTTGGTTGGAAAATTTGGTAGACGATAGCTATTTTATGTAATCTAAAGTTTTGATCGGAATTTAATGCAAAGGTCCTGTAGCTTGACAATAAGATTCTAGTTGTAACAGTTGGATGTATTTTGCTTCTTTATTTGTGTATGTGCTTTCCTGTTATCTTTATTTCATATCTTTACTATCTATTTCAGAATGAATTATCGAACCTGCGGATTCGTTGTACAATGCCCCTTGTTCGCGCCACTTAGAGAAAATGTTTTCCTCTAAAGCTAACTCTTAATTCGTCCATAGTGGCGCTTCTGAGTTACTTCATGTAATTTCTCCTGCCACACATTACGGTTTTACATTGAAGGTTATTGCTTTCCTAGCCTTATCCTCTCGATCCCAGTCACTGATTCATTTGTCCCATCTTTTCCTCAGATTGACTCCATAGCCCAAGTCTTACTTCGTGCACCAATATAACCAGAACTCATTACATCAAATGTGTTAAATCTAGCCATTGATTTCAAAGCCATATCTTGCGCGGAGACCACGCCATTTCTGAGAGAGCCCTCTCGAGATCCTAAAGGCTATTTTCAGGTCTCAAAGTTGGTTGAAAAAGTTACCTTCATCGTTTGTTTATCAGTCAAACAGATTTACAGAGTGCTAACATTCTGGCACCGTTGTCGGGGACAGAATTGAATGAAACTTTTCATGGGAAGAACGACATTGTTGCAGTTCTAAGGCCTAAGAGAAACAAACACTTAGGCACATATTGGCTGTATTTCTACTCTGGCAACTCCACACATCATAAAAGCAGTTTGAAGGTGATTCTACTGGCAGAATAATCCAGAGCTAAAGTTTTCATGGTGACTCTAATCAAGCTTCAAATGCGATTCAAAGACTCCACTGGAGAATGAGACCTGTTGACAGATATATGGAAGAGCAATATGGAAAAATCAGGTACTGGAGCTTAAGTTTAGTTCAAGAATTACTTTTCTGTTTTATCAATATCTTCTTGTCATTTCCTGAGTTTTTCAAAAGAATATTTCTTCACTTATTGCGTTCAAATGAATCCCATAGATATACCCTTGTATATCCTTCATTGCAAACTGTAGGTATACCTCCTTCTTGTATAACCAATATTCACCAAGCTCCTTTGTCTTAACCATATGATGTTCATGATCATTCTTGTGAGCTTAATGAAACCAAAGCTGAGTTTGTACCTTATGTTCTTAATTCTATACCCTCCAAGATTTAAGAAAGATACAATCCTCTTAAATTTCCTTCCATCCTTCATGACTTTCCTCTGAAACATTATAAGTACCTTCCTAGGTTCAATGGAGAGCTCGATGGACATTCAGCTGAAAAACATATTCAAATCTTTGAGCATTTTATAGATCTTTTTGAGATTGAACATGATGATGTGTCTATGAGGGCCTTTTCTCAGTCCTTACAAGGAGATGCCAAAGTATGGTTCAGACATTTGCATCCTCAGTTGATTAGCTCATGGGATGAATTGAGGGAATCTTTCCATATATTTTGGGGTGAGAGAAAGTCATGGAATATACTCCTTTCAGAGTTTTATTCCATGAGAAGAATGAAAGATGAAACCATCTCAAATTTTAGTAGGAGGTTTGCTAGTCTTTATTATAAATTGCCTAAAGAAGTCCAACCTCCTAAAGTTGCTGCCATGCTCCATTATGTAACAACCTTTCAATTAAACTTATCTTTTCTTTTGATGGAGAGGAAGTCTATGTCTTTGCAGTAGATGTTCAACAATGATCAAGAAGTTGAAGAAAATATTCAAGCATGTAAACAGATTCAAAATGAGGAGTTGGATGCTAAAGAACATGAGAATGAATATAAACAAAGAACAGTTGATTTGAATCTTGAGAAGAGGGTTAATAATTTCATATGTCCCCTTGAAGCTTTAAATGTTGATGATTTTGCAAAGGATTATATTCCACTTATTGAAAAAAAAGGTGCTAATTTAGCTTCCGATCCATCCCATGATAAGCACAGGGCCGATTGTTTTATGTATTGATTTGTAGACAGTCAAGAAAATGAATTTGCAAATCAGCTTGTTGAAGAGAAGGTTGATGTCCCAAGATATTTCTTGTTAGATGACATTGCAGATGTTGTTGATTTGTCTTTATATGATGAATATGATGTTGAATTCCTAGAACAACCAGCTGCATGTTCTCTATCAAAAAATGTTCCTTTTCAGCAATGTAATGAGAGCAATCAACCTACATATCACAGTTACAAAGAAGAATATGAAGAAAGTACCGAATCAGTTGAAGGAGATTCTTTACCTTTATGATTTACTTCATTTAAATTGTTGAAAGAAAAGTTAAAGATCATCACTAAAGCAGAGGAATGTGTGCTGATGCAAAATCACATTGATTCATGGGAAACAATTGAAAAGAAATTGCATCAATCTTCTCATGTGTTTAATGACCCTATTGCTTGTTATATGGAAGGTTTTATCAGTTCAAAATTACAGCCATTGGTCGAATATGAATTTGAAAATGAGTGTGTTCAGAAATCCAAAAAAATTGAAAAATGTGCATATGACAGCAGTGAAGAAAATGAAGAAAGTTTTGAATTAGATGAAAGAACTTTTCCATTGTGTTTTGTATCTTTCGAATTGCTGAAGCAAAATGTTTATAATGTTTCAAATCATAAATCCTACATACATGATGTTGAATATGAAGAACGAAGTGGAATTGCAAATGAAAACTGTCTTCCATTATGTTTTTCTTCCTTTGAATTGTTGAAAGTAAATCATGAGATGACAGAGGAAGCAGTGAAGTCTGATTGCATTCACAGTGACATTGTTTTACATGAGAAAATTGTTATCAGTGAAGAGGACCAACAAACTTCTCATACCTTTAACGACCCTGTTGTTGATTACATGGAAGGTTATTTCAATTCAAATTTGCAGCCTGTGATCAACTATCAGCTTGGAAATAAATATGATGGTAAATCAATGTCAATGTTAGATTTGGATTGCTTGCCACTAGGGGTTTCATTTCAGCCAACACTGTCTTCTTATTTAGAAGATTGTTATTTCCAGTAGTCTCAACATATTTTTCAGTCTTTTTGTGGTAATCAACAGGTTGAATTACATGAAAACAAGAATGTAGTGGAAGGGGTGAAACACGATTGTTGTTTTATGCATGTTCTGGAGGATCCGTTTGTAGTTTTGTTGGAGGCATCAAACAGTCTCAATGTTTTTGATTTGTTGAGATTTGAATTTATAAATAATTTTTTGAATGACTTATCAGTAAACAGGCTTTGGAACATGGATGATTTTAGGGGCTAAATTTCGCTCATGGGCTAATTTTACATGCTTTTTCCCAAAAAAAGCTTCTCTATTCTAAAAATGATTGGCCCAAATTCTATAGGATAATATTATTTTACCTCAAAATTTTATACAAACTATATAAATCCTTAGAAATTTGAATATTTTTACAAATATATCGCCAAACATTTATAGTTGGCATATGAAGGATTAGTAAGATTCGTCAAAGTTTCTACATCTTAAAATAAATTTCCATCCTTAAAATCATTCTTGCTTTGGAACAAGCATGTGCAAAGAAAGCAAAAAGTGGATAAAGTGATTGCATGGTTGCATTGGAATTTTGATTTCACTTGATTGACATATTTTTCAATAGTTAGGGTAGGTAGGAGTGCGAATAATCTCGGTACTAAGAGCATTTCTTTTAGCAATCTGCAATTTTCATTTTCAGCTTAGTTTCAGATTTCAGTTTGGAGCATATACAATTTTGGTTTTTCAACAAATGCAGGTTACAAGTTATAGTTGGAAAGTTGAGTTTGGGAGAAGCCCGATGGATTGGCACCTTCTCTATTGTTCTTTGCTACCTCACAGGGAGGATAGCATCCCCATTGGAGCCAACTGTTAGCACCATGATTTTCATGGCTAAGGTTAGAGGTTTGTCAACAATTTGCCAAGTCATGTCTGTCAACATGTAACACACCCACTATCCTAAATAATTTTTTTTTTTTTTTGGGGGGGGTTAATGTCTCCCAAAGGAGAAATCTCCAGAGACTTGCATTAGCGAAATGCCAATCCCTAGTCCAATATCGGGATTCGGGGTTTCAAACTTTCCGCTGTCGAGAGTCCCTGTCCTCTCGAATCCCCGATCACCGATGGGACAAATTTCCTATGCGCCCCCTTTTTCACCAGCCTCTTCTAGCGTGCTAATGGTCCACGTGAACTGTGCTCATATGACCATCGTCATATGCCTCTGTCGGGGTTTCTTCTATCGGGGTTTTGACACCCACGATGTTTTGGCAACTTAAATCACCGATCTTTGATCCCTGAATCGCTCCTTTATTGCCTCAGCCCTGCTTGGCTAAGCCTTTGGCCCACACGACCGACTCCTATATGACCACAACAACAACTTCTCATCGGGGTTTCGGGGTTTGCGGTGTCGAGGTGCACATGTACCCGGAATTCTCGATCCTCCGATTCCCGATGTGCTTCAGCCCTCTAAGCTAAGCCCTGGCCAATGTGACCACTGATTTCCGTGACCACGACTATAACTCCCATCGGAGTTTCGGTGTTTACGATGACACAAGGTTTATGTCCACGGGGCTCGCGATTATTCGATCCCTGATGGCTCCTTCCATGCGCTAGCCCTCCTGAGCTTAACTCCCGCTCATATGACCAACTCTCGTGACCACAACCTTATCCCGTCGGGGCTACGGGGTTTGTGATGCCCCAATGCATACACCCTTTGGATTCCCGATCGTCCAAATCCCGACGCTCCGTTATACTGACAGCTGGCCTCCACTAAGGTTCTATCCTCCTCCGCTGTTGTGCTGACAGCTGGCCCCCCACTGATCGGGGATTTTGCGGATCGGGATATCAAAGTGCACAAATCACTTGTCTACGGGATTCCCGATTTCCCGATGAACAAAGTGCCGACGTCGCCCGATCCTTTGCCACGCGTCCTTCCAGATGGACGGCTCAGATTAACTCTCGGGATTTCGAGACTTTCGAAGCCCCGGTTCTCATGACCTCGAGAACTCTGATTTCCCGATGGCCACTATGCCGACTCGCTCTGGATTTTCGACACGCGTCCTTCCAGATGGACGACTCAGATTAACTCTCAGGATTTCGAGACTTTCGAAGCCCCGGTTCTCATGACCTCGAGAACTCCGATTTCCCGATGGCCACTATGCCGACTCGCTCTAGATTTCCGACACGCGTCCTTCTAAATGGACGGCTCAGATTAACTCTCGAGATTTCGAGACTTTTGAAGCCCCGGTTCTCATGACCTAGAGAACTCCAATTTCCCGATGGCCACTATGCCGACTCGCTCTGGATCTCCGACACGCGTCCTTCCAGATGGACGACTCAGATCACTTCTCCTTCTCTGCGCTCCTCCTGAGGCTTAACCTCCGCGCACCTTCTCCCGATCCACCGGTTGACGGGTGTCCACTCAAGATCCGACGACTCCGATCTATTCCACCATGCGCACTCTTCCACTACTTCATGGATGTGGAAAGATCAACGGTCCAAATGTTCTCATGGACCTTAGGGAACCTACGATCCCGATTTCCTCGCTGTTCACGAGGATGGGTGGAAAAGAAACAAGAGGTATGATGCTCTTAATACTTCCGTCAGTCTGATGGTCGTGAATGATCATGGGTCTTCCGACAGGATCTCATCCGTCGATCTGTTACTCATCCCTACGCTACTACCTCAGAACCTTAAGGGGGGTCAATCCTCTTTGTACAGGGTTAGTAAAACTTGCCCACTCAAGTCCTTTTTCTGGGTTCTTGGTGAACCTATCTAGGGGGGGGGATCTCTGTGAAGAGATCGATACCATGCATCCCTAGAGACGGGTAAGGGAAAGCAACTTTCCGAGAACGAGCTAAAAACCTAACTTAATTCAACCTATAATTAGATTCATTTATCCACTTAAATCATGCATGGCTTCCTCTGTTATGAGCATATGTCTATTAATCATTATCAAAACACTGCACAGACATTCTTACACAAGGAGAATTTACAATTTCACAGGTCTTATGAGCATATACATATATGTATCATTCTATGAGCTTAAAAAATCAATATGTAAATAAAACACTTATCAGAAATGATTTCAGAAATGGGTGCAACTGCTGAGAGGGGTGCTCGTTTCCACCCAACCGTAGGCCCAGCGACTCCCGACGGATTTACCACTAGCCACCCCCGAGATGAGACCACGATATTCTGAGACCTGCGTCTCTCTATCTGCCAGTGACCAGGAGTGAAGGTTGCAATCCTTCCTCTCTGCTATCACTCACTCTGCGTAAAAATTGCCAGAGTTCCCCTCGCGTCTGCCCCCTTCCATCGTTTCTTCCATACGCCTTATCCTCTCGTGAGGTTGCGTGTGGCACGATTACCCTCGCGCCGATCAGGCCTGACGGCTCTATGGATGGGTGGTTCACCATCCCATCCCTCATCAAGCCGCTCGCCTACCAGCCTGCGAGACATTAAATTTGGGGGCCAGCGAGCCGCTTTTGGTTCTCCGGGCCAGTGGAGTCCAAATACGGTATTCATTCAGGGTGGAAGTTAACGCCACCCCTTCGAGTGGTAGTGCATCAGACAACACCTGTATACAGATTGTCCTAGATCTCCTCAATCCATCCATAGATAAACCGATCGGTCGCTTGACTATTATAGTTCCATCGAGAACAAAACTCAGTAAGATACTCTCCAATACCTGGGTAGTCGGGTAGTACGACTAAGGGAATGGTCTATCCTCCTTAGTTGGTGCCCTGAGACATTGGGCCGAGTACTACTGTTAAACCCCGCACGTATATCAAAGATCTATAACACATGGAAAACCCTTGTTTGTATAACCCTTGGGATGGAAACAAAAACAAAACAAGCAAGATCTATTGCCGCAATACAACTATGTCTCTTGCATTCGGGTTGAAAAATTACTACACATTTCTTCCTGTTAAGAATTTGGGCATTTCGTCACTGTAGTATTCTTCAGATCGAGGTATAACTCTGCACGAGTAAAAAAAAAGTCTGGATCCTATTCTCACCATTATTTGAGACCTATCCCATTGGATTCCTCTCTTCGCCCTTATCGCAGTCATAGCTATCATTTTTCAGGGAATTTTTTTTTTCTCGTGGACCCGACCCCCTTCCAACACCTTATTTGGGCCTTACCCCATTGGATTCCCCTCGTCTCCATGATCATCGTGATACACTTCACCCATAACCCCTTTTCTGTGTAGTACCACTCGTCCCTTGTCATTTTCCCTCTTCATCATGGCCCACATCCATAGCCAAGACTTGGAAGCTCGCTTCAATTACTTGTACTCTAATTTCATAGAGACCCAACAATAAGTGAGACAACTCAGTGCCAATGTTTCCACCATCAATAAAAACATGCATTCCTCCATCGACACCAAAATGGAGGACATCAAACAAGACCTCACTACCCAGCTAGAATCCTTCAATACCTAGCTTGCCTCTTTCGCTATGATGATATGCACCAAGCTGCATATCCATGCAGATCTCCCCTCCTCTGACCCACCTTTGCAACCTGAAGGTGAACTTCCTCTCATTCCCATAATTTTCAACCCATCACTTTCAACGTGACCTACACCTTCTACGTGTGGATGTGACCAAATTTGATGGCTCGGATCCCACTGGCTAGGTAACTGAAATGGAACATTATTTTTCTTTGTATGACATTATAGATGAGTTGGCCAAACTCCAGTATGGTGTTCTCCATTTAGATCAAGAACGTTGGCAATGGTGGCAATGGAGAAAAAATGCTCGCTAAGGGTATGTGGGTTGGACACAATTTGTGTCAAATCTTTATGAATGATTTGACACTGTCACCAACCATTTAGGCCATTTGATAAAGTTGAAACAATATGGCACAGTGGAATAATTTATAGCTACTTTTGAGCGATTGGCTTTCCGTACAGAGGGCATGCCTCTTTCTTTTTTTCGAGAATTTTTTATCAGTGGCCTCAAGGATGAGATTCATGCCCATGTCCTCATGGCTCAGCCTCAGAGTTGGGTGGAAGCTACTAAAAGAGCTAAGGAATCACAATAGGTTGTCTCTTCTCAAACCCAAAAACCCTCCTTTATTCCTCACACTAAACCATTCACTCCCACTCCTCCTACTCCATTAAAGATCTAGAAATTGACCAAGGAAGAAATGGTTGAACGCCAACTCAAAGGCCTTTGTTATAATTGTGATGACAAATATTTTCCTGGGCACAAGTGTAAAGAACAAAATATTTTTATGGCCATATCAGAGGATGTTTCGGAAGACGATGTTGAGGCTCCCATTGTGGCTATGTCACCTGAACCCACTGACATGACCCCTCCCTCCGACCCTCCCGAAGTCGAAATGTTCATTTCCCTGGATGCTCTCATTGACTTCTCTGCTCCCCAAACCCTCAAGCTAATTGGTTACATTAAGGATCAGAAGGTCATCATTCTTGTTGATAGTGGAAGCACCCATGATTTTATTCATCACCACATTTCCCAAGAAATTAATTCCTATATCTGTTCCATCAATAATTTTCAAATTATGATTGCCAATAGCGGGTCCATGAAATGTGGAGGGTGTTGTGAAAATGCATGTCTCCAAATTGGTCAATACCACATGAAATCTCATATGTTTTCTATCGACATGGGCATTTGTGACATTGTGTTGGGTGCAGAATGGGTAAGGACTTTGGGTCCCATTCTCATGGATTTTAAGGAATTGACCATGCAATTCCACCAGGAGGGCCAACAATATACATTCCAAGGCATCATCGTCTATTCCCTAGAGAACATAAGCTCCCATTGCATGGAAAAGATGCTAAAAAAAGGTTATTATGGAATTATTGCACAACTCCATGCCATTCAAGCCACCTAGACACCCTCTGTGCCGCATGACCTCCAATCCATCCTCTCCAAACATCAATTTTTTTCCCACTCCCTAGGGACTCCCTCCTTCCCGTGGTGTTCATGATCATTCAATTCCCCTTGTCCTCAACAACCTTCATCCCAATATCTATCCCTATCGTCATCCCTTTTCTGAAAAAAATGAAATTAGGAAAATTGTTCAAGAATTTCTCAACACAGGTGTTATCCATCCGAGTATGATCCCCTACTCTTCTCTTATGGTCATGGTCCTTAAGAAAGAAGGTTCTTGGCTCATGTTTCCTAACTTCCGCACCCTCAACAAACTCACCATTAAAGACAAATTTCCCATTCCTATCATTGATAACCTATTGGATGAATTGAGTGGTGCACAGTTCTTTACTAAACTTGATCTTCGTTCTGGCTACCACCAAATACGTATGAATGAGGCAGGCATTCCTAAGAATGCATTTCAAACTCATGAGGGCCACATGATGTTTTGGTCATGCCCTTTGGCTTGTTTAATTCTCCATCCACTTTCCAAAGCCCCATGAATCATGTCTCACGTCCTTTTCTTTGTCATTTTGTATTAGTTTTCTTTGATGATATCCTCATCTATAGTTAAACCTGGACAACCCATATTTCTCATGTGGATCGAGTTCTACATCTACTCTCTTAGCACCAACTTTTCCTCAAACAATCTAAATGTGATTTTGGTGCCTCAGAAGTTGAGTACTTGGTTCATCTTGTTGGCAAGGCTGGTGTCAGGGTGGATCCTAAAAAGATTGAAGCTATGCAGGATTGGCCTTGCCCAAAGACTCTCAAAATCTTGTGTGGATTTCTAGGTTTAATAGGGTATTATCGCAACTTTGTTAAGAATTATGGAAATATTGCGACACCTCTCACTGCTCTCCTTAAAAATAATTCTTTCACTTGGAATCCTGCAGCTGCTCAGGCCTTTCAAACCTTGAGGCAACCATGTGCACCACTCCAGTCCTGAACCTTCCTAATTTCACAAAGACCTTTGTCCTGGAATGTGATGCTTGCAAGAGAGGAATTGGAGCAGTCCTTATGCAAGAGGGTCGGCCTTTGGCCTTTACTAGAAAACAAATATCAAAGCGACATTTGGGCAAATCAATATAAGGAAATGTTGGCTATTCTACATGCAGTGGATCTTTGGCTCCCTTATCTATTGGGGAAACAATTCCAAATTAAGAAAGATCATCAAATCCTTAAGTATTTTCTGGAACAATGCATTTCCTCCCTAGAGCAACAAAAATGGGTGACTAAG
Organism: Picea glauca; assembly: GCA_000966675.3. NCBI lineage: Eukaryota > Viridiplantae > Streptophyta > Pinopsida > Pinales > Pinaceae > Picea > Picea glauca. The sequence continues at coordinate 28,541 of JZKD02S2115909.1, forward strand.
CTCTTTGGATATGATTATGAGATCATTTACAAGAAAGACAAAGACAATGTGGTTGTTGATGCAATTTCCAGAAAATATGAAGATGAAGGGTCCCTTTTTTCCCTCTCCTTCATTGTACCAGATTGGCTCCAAGTTGTTCGCCAAGAATGGCTACACGATCCCACAATTTCCCATCTGATACAACAATTGGAGGACAATTCTCCATTTTCCCTAGGGTACTCTTGGCACAATGATGAGCTTCGATACAAAGGCCATTTGTATTTAAGTAAACAGTCACAACTTAAATCCACGGTACCTTCTGAGCTTCATGCTACACCCACTGCTGGACACTCAGGGTTTTCCAAAACCTATGACCAGAAATTTTTTTATTTTTTTGGGATGGTATGAAACATGACATTCACAATTTTGTGGCAGAATGTGATGTTTTTCAATGCAAAAAGGATGAAACAATCAAAGCTTGGAACACTCCAACCGATTTTGATTCCACCTGCTATTTGGAGGGATATCTCTATGAATTTTATTGTACTTGGCCCTTTTCTCCCTCGAAAATATGTTTGACAACTTGACAAATCTTGGATCTTTATCTGTGCCAATATTGCACTCAGCTACATCAACATCATCATTGGAGACTTTACCCTTTACTTCCACATCATTTCTGTCAAATAGTATTTACAAAGGAACTAGTCCCTTTGGGATGTGATTGCTAGGAAACTGAACGATATGATGATCAACAATATTGTTCATAAAAACATCAGCATGAGGATCTATTTCAGAACCAGGATCTTGATCAATGTGTAATGTAGAAAACTCATCAATAGTTTCCAGGAATATTTTGATTTCAAGATCATCCTCAAACACTTTCCAATGCTTGACATTGTCGGGTATAGAGGGTATATATTTCACTTCTACATCATACCTAAGCTTAGGTGGCAGCGGGAATCTGAAATTGCATGCTAAAACATCTAGAGAATCGGCCATGGCATTCTCTTATCTTGGAATAGTTGAAATGTTGAAAGCCAAGAGAAAATTGTCAACCAGATCCCAGACTTCATTTCTGTAACTTCTAAGTCGAGGATGCTTGGCTTGATAAATGTTTATGATATGATGGAAAATCAAATTAGCATCCCCAAACACCGCTATCTATTTAATTCCCATATCTTTTGCATCCCTCAAACCCAAGACAAGAGCTTCATATTCTGCCACATTATTGGTAGCTTCAAATTCTAACTTGTATGATAGAGATATAATTTCTTGAACAAGTAAAACCAATACCACTCCATCGCCAACACCTTCTCTAGAAGAGGCTCCATCAAATAACAATTTCCAAATAGAGTTAATTGGAGGAGAATCTTCAGAGAGAGTAATGGATTGTTTTCTTCTTTCAAGAGGAGGCTCAGGGGTATCATTGAGCTGCAATAAGTTGGATCCCAAATCAGTATCAAGTGAAAAAATAGGATGGTTGGTGGGATCATCTTCATCACTAATAATATTGGCCAATTGATCTTCTCTGTACAGTCTTCTATGTTCCCCCCCAAACATAGGAATAATAGCATATATGAGGTCCATCTGCAAGGTTCCCCCAAGTCTTTTTATCCAAGATCTTGACAATAGCATGTGGAACTTGGAGGGAACATCAGCTACCACAATATCCATGACCATACTTTTTATGAGAAACTGGAACAAGGTCACAACTAGATATTTGATGACCCCAAGACATTGTACTTTCCTAGATTCGAAGGAATACAAGTCATGGTATGTTTTTGTGATTTCTAGTCCTAGTTCTTCCATGGCAATTTTGGGCATGATATTATGAGATGCTCCTGAATCCATCAGATAATTATGCAATACCTTATCATGTATGTTCAATGATGTGTATAAGGGAGGGGATGAATTGTCTCTATCTTCTACCATGGGACCTAAGATGACTGTTGGCTTTTCGTCTTGCAAGTTGATTAAGTCTATGAGATGATTTGAGGGTTCAAGCAACAACAACTTAGATAGGGATCTCTTAAAATATTCATGCTTGACCAACTCCGAAAGGGGAGCAGGAATCCTAATCTTCTGAATTTCACGCCCAAAGTTAAAATAGGAGGGGGGCTTCAGAATTTCTCTTACCTCTCAGACAAGACCTTTGGCTACTGGTGGCGGGTTCTGTGTTTTCTTCTCCTTTCTTTTGCTTGCTACATCTTCGACAAACTTTTCTTCTCTGGTAGGCCTATCAGGAACATCAGGTTTTCCTCCTTTCTTTTTGGACCTGAGGTTGTATTTATTTGGGCTATCACTGGCCTTATCCCCCTTTCTCAACTTGTTTAATTGGTTTTCCATGAGAGACCCCTCGTATGTTGATTGAGTTAAGTGAGGGGAAGAGGATGTGTCTTCAAGACAGTGGATTTCGGGATTGAGGTCTTCTTCCTCTCCACCATCCTCTGCAACAAGGTTGTTTTGAGTCAGGGTCTGGATTTTCTGGTCATCCCTATCTCTGTTTCGAGGTTCTCTTTGCATAATCTGAGGAGCATTGTTATTCGGCCTCCTAAAGTTGCCTCTGTTATCAACATTTTGAGGATTTTTGTATGTCTGCTTCCCCTCTAATTCCAACCTTTCCATTCTAGTTGAAAGTGATTTTAGTAACTTGGTCACTTCGTCCATTTGAGGGGGGGGGGATAGAGGAACTGGAGGTTGAGGCTTCAGATCTTCCCCTTCCTCTGTCTCTATCAGCCTTATTCTCGAGTCGGTCATATGCCAATATGTTAGACTCTACTTCCAGGGATGCATATTGCATATAAGCCAAGGAGGTAGCTCTTCTCTCTCTTAAAAGGAGGCAAAAGTCAGGGTTGAAATCACTAGCATAGGTAATTTTGGCAGAGGCCTCTGTAGGCTTTATCTTAGCAGGGATCTTATTGTACATTTTGCTGAATCTTTTGGAGAAGTCGGAGACAGACTCTCCCTCTTTTCTCTTTAGGGACCCGAACTCTATGATATAATACATGAAGTCCTTTTTATCCCCCCATTGTCTCAAGAAGACATCATCTAAAACCTCAATCCCAACAATGGATCCAGAAGCTAGGGCCCTGAACCACTTTCTGGCTTCTCCATCAATACTATGGACACAAATCCTCATCCACACATCTTCATTTACTATGACATAGTTATCAACATAACTATAGAAAGTTGCAAGGTGCTCCTCTGTAGTAATATATCCCTCCCCCATAAACTTAGGCAACTGCTCAAGGTAGCCACCAACTGGGAGGGCATTAAGAGGATGAGGCAAAACGAGAGGGGCATATCTGGAAACTACCATAGCATCCATTCTATTTCTGGGGGGATTAGCTCCTGCCATTGGAGTGTGAATAGGAGGAGAACCAGGAGGGGATGGAGTTTAGACATGGGAGATTGGAGGTGTGGTTTTGGGAACAAAGGGAAACAACTAAGGATCTGGAGAAAAAGCCTCAGGGCTCGAGGGAACAAAGGTTTCCCTCTCTGTAAAAGAAGAAAATTTAACAGGAGGAGGAGTGGTGAAACTGGGAGAGGGGTAATCAACAGGAAAACTCCCAAAATTTAAACTTCTAGAATATCCAACAGATGGTGTAATAGGAAAATGAGAAACAATTATTGGAGTTGCTATAAGATAATAATGAAAGTTACTAGAATCACCCGGTTCAGCAGTAGAAGTACCTTCTTGAAGAGTTTTTTTTCTTCTAATAATTTTCTCTGGATCAACTTTAGGTGTCACTAAAGGCAGTTGTGGAGTAGACCTCGTGTGTCTTCCTTTGGAAGCCACAGCTAAAACATTGGATCCACCTCAATGGAGTCACCAGGTGTAGGTTGCAATATTCAATTGTTCTTATATCCGATGCACCTTCAGAATCAGAAGCTCATTGTCATTCTATCCCAGGGAAAATCTTCAATTCGTCCCCAACAATGACGCCATAAATGTTAGCACTAGAAGTCACCTCTGGATTGCGGAAAAGGTAAGCCCAGTACCCATCAGTTTTATGTCGCAGTGAATAAATTTAAGGGGGTCTAATGGACGCAAACTCAGGTTAATATCGCTTTAACTCAGAAAATTGGGCTGATATGTGAGAACAGGTGAGGTCTTGATCTAACTTAATTTAGTAAGTTGTAGTAAGGGTGAGTAGGATGAAGAACTTGAGGAGAAAATGTAGATGTCTACTATGGAAATCCGGTATTCCAGCAACCCAAGGAGGAAAAGATTCAAATACAAGATCCTCTTGAATCCAAAACTTCAGGAAACTGAAGACACTATAACAATACTGCAATCAAACATACATCACAATATGGTTACAACAACTCAACTGGATCATCCATGCCCGAGCCTTTAGTATCATACGAAAAAGAGTCGAAAAGAAAGTTGATTGTCATTAAACAAGAAGTCTCAAATGGAAACACATAACCAGAGAACCATAGGCTTCATTAAAACTCTACAAATCGGGAGCATAGCTCAACCATCGACCCTAACAAAATATCAAAACTAACTATTTATACTCAGAACAACTCTTTCCCACCAGGAGCGCGCTCTGGTCACGACATTCAAGGCTCGACGTCTGCATCTTCCTCTGTCAGGTTGCACTTGCATTCTTCTGTCAGACACAAGATCAGGTCAATATGGGATTTGTAGGAGCATCCATTAATAGGGGGAATTTGAGCTGATAGTCTCCCTCCATGGACAACTTTTACATGATTTCCATTTATGGGATGAAACGAGGTTTGAACCACCTCCCCCATTTCCATTAACTAATTTCATTAAAAAATATCAGGATGAAATCTAACACCCATGAATTCTCTAGGAGACGTCCATGACTCCTTCAAGTCAATCCCAATGCCTCACGACCATGCAAATATTCCTCTGTAAATAATACGGGTGCCCTAGGCTTCTGGTGCAACTCCTCCCCATCGCTTCACGTGACCTCGGGTCATGACCTGGGGCTTCCTATGTGAAATTTTGGGATTTCACATTTCGAGAATCTTCACTCTCCTTGATTCCAAATATCCCGATGCTCGAATCTGCGAAATAGCCCATCCAGATTGACGGTTGAATTTTATTTGGAATTAACGGCCAGGATGCTTCCTCGAGGACCTCCACTACTCGCCGCTCCATAGGTGCTTACCCCTCTTTATGGACCCATTTCCACTATAACCATGGGTTGTGATTGTGGTCCCAACTTCTGGGCACTTCACGACTTCACGTTTCGCGAGTCTATGCTGTGCTCCATGCTAAAGCCTTCGAGTCGTGAAATCACGATTTCTTAGATCAGGTGCCACACATCCCTTCAAATTAGACGACCCAGACAAATATCGACATTTCGGGACTTCAAGATTTCGAAATTTCGGGACTTTGAGATTTCGACATTTTGGGACTTGGGAAATATACTCATTCCTCACTTCAACTTTCCCGAAATGACTTTCTCCACGATTTGGATCGGGTGCCATGCGTCCTGTTGGATCGGATGACTCTTGCTGACTTTGGACTTCGGGAGTTCAGATCCTTTACAAATAAGTTCAAAAACATTCTAAACTCCTGATTCCCGTGCTTATTATTCTTCTTCGATCTCTGAGCCTTGACATGAAAATTCCTTCTCCAAACTGAACTTGCTCTCTTGCTTGATTTGAGTCCTTATCAAACCGCTCTAAGTGTTGTGCTTGTTCTCACTGTTGTGGCATGTGTAAATAAATACTTGGACGACCCATGTTTGGGGGGAAAGTGAAAGGATTGATGACAGAGGTAGAGAGGGTGGTGATTAATCCAAAGAAAATGAAATCTTGGGGCCGAGACTTCTCATAAAGGATTACACAAAACAAAAGGTCGCTCAAATGATCGAAGAAAAACACAGAGAAAATTACAAGACGAAAGGGGAAAAACTTAAGGTTTGGTCGGTGAAAAGGAGAAAGGCAAGGAAAAACCACAGACTTAGGTAGAAAATACCAACCCACAAGACTCTGACAAGTTTGTGCGATAACATGTTCCATCAAGCGAGCAAGTGACGCTGATTTGGGAAGCCCACTGCATTGGGGTGGCAAAACACTTTGGCGTGGAAAAGACAGTGGTAGTGTTGCAACGACATTTCTACTGGATGAAACTTTGACATGATGTCATCAAGTATATCTGGTCCTACACTGCCTATGTTATTTCCAAACCGACCATTAAGAAACAAGGACTGTACACTTCTCTGCCTACTCCTGACAGGCCCTAGGAATCCATCTCAATGGACTACATATCGGGCCTTCCATCCACCAAGCGGGGAAATGACCATGTTTATTTGGTTGTTGATCACTTTTATAGGATGGTGATTATGGTTGCTTGCAAGAAGAGCATCCTAGTGGAGGCCACTACCAATCTCTTCTTTGAACGAGTGTGGGTACACTTTGGGATCCCACAAACCATTATCTAATATCGGGACAGTCGGTTCCTCAACACATTTTTTCGAGCCTCTGGTCACTGCTGGATACCAAGCTCACCAAGTTGTAGTGTTCTAGATATAAAATAGTATGCAAAACATAAATAATTATCTAGAAATGGCAGAGAAACATTGATACAACCAAAACAATACCACAATAATACCAGAATAATACCAAAATAACACCAGAAAGAACACTTTTATCACTGAGAGAAATGTTCACTTTCCTCTTCGAGGGGGAAACCTCCAGCAGAGCAGAGCTCTATTAGAATATTATCCAAGACAAAACTTCTCATACCCTCTACTCCTATTTATACTAAATATGTATATCCAAAAGAGAAATCTAGAGGAAGATCCTTCTGGAAGCAGAAGCTTCTATTAGGTCTTCTTACATTTGAATTATTCTTCCTTATTGCTATGACTTATAAATATTGGCCTTTATTACATGGAAATATATTATTCTACCTATGTGATGGGTTAGGTCTCTAACATGCCCTCCCCCTTAAGAACATCCTTGTCCTCAAGGCTTGAGATGAGGAAATTGTTGCAGAATGGTAGTTGGTTCCCAAGTGGCATCTACTGGAGTTGTATATTTCCAATGGACTAACACTTCCTTGATGGTGCACTGATGCAGATGATGCTCATGTTGGTCCAAAATTGGTTGTGGTTGTAACCAAATGGAGCCTTCTTCATCCAACTCGGGAAGGTTGGTTTGAGTTTGGCAGTTAGTTCCAATCACCTTCTTTAAGAAGGAAACATGAAAAACATGATGGATCTTATAATGATTGGGAAAAGCTAATGGATAGGCCACCTGTCCCACACAATTGAAAACGGTATAAGAACCATAAAATTTGGGCGCAATTTTCTGACAATGGTCAGCCTTGAGGGAATTCGTCTTATAAGGTTGCAGTCGAAGAAACACATGATCTCCCTCTACAAATTAATGTTCAGAGTGACCTTGATCTGCCTGTTTCTTCATGCGATTCTGGGCCATGACCAAATTATCTTTGAGGGTACGAAGAATAGCCTCTCAAACTGTAAGTGTTTGGTCAACCACGTGGAACTTCGAGACACCTGGAAACTATGAGAGAATTGAAGTTGGTTTTTTTTCCATGTACTACTTCAAAAGGAGTCATGTGGGTAGTTGTATGGTAAGAAGTGTTGTACCACCATTCAGCTAGTGAAAACCATTGAGCCCATTGATGTTGCCTTTCCTATGAAAAACACCTCAAATATGTTTCCAAACACTTTTTGACAACTTCTGTTTGATCATCATTCCGGGGATGATAATTTGTGCTGAAATGCAATTGGTTGCCTTGTAGCTTGAACATTTCTTGCCAAAAATTGTTGGTGAAAGTGGGGTCTCGATAAAAAACAATAGAATGAAGCATGCCATGAAGCTTGAAGTCCCGATCCATGAAAATTTGACCCACAATGGAGGTTGTAAATGGGTTTTTAATAGCATAGAATTGAGCATACTTGGAAAGACGATCAACTACCACCATGGTGACTGATTTATTGCTCGATTTAGGTAAGCCTACTGAGTTATTAAGGGAATTTGTTGATTTGTTTGCCTAGACCTATGAAGACCTCAGAACATATGACACGATTGTCATTGAGCATAAGATCCCACTGAAGGAGGAGGCCAAACCATTCAGGCAGAAATTAAGACAAATAAATCTTATGTTGCTGCTTATTATGGAGAAAGAGGTAAATAAGTTGTTGGATGCCCAAATCATTGTCCCTTTGAGATATTCTGAGTGGGTGGCCAACCTGGTCCCAGTGAGGAAGAAGAATGGGGAAATCAGACTGTGTGTGGATTTCTGGAACCTGAACAGAAGCTCCAAGAAGGACAATTATCCTTTGCCAAATATAGAACACATATTGAAAAGGGTGACAGGTGCATCTAGGATGTTCATGATTGATGGATTTTCTGGCTATTATCGGATTTCTGTCCTGCCTGAAGACAGAGAAAAGACAACCTTCACGACTGCTTGGGGCACATTCATGTATGCTAAGATGCCCTTTGAATTGATGAACATAGGGGAAAATTTTCAGGGAGCTATGGACATCGCCTTCATTGGAGAAAAGGATAAATTTGTGGTCATATATCTAGATGACATTGCAGTCTTCTCCAGATTTGATAAAGAGCATTTTTATCATTTGAGAAATTTCTTCTTGAAATGTAGAAAATTCGGTCTCTCCCTGAATCCAAAAAAGTCTCTATTTTCCATGGAGGGAAAATTGTTGGGGCACATAGTATTGGCTGAGGGGGTTAGAATTGATTCAGACAAGGTAGAAGCTATCCAAACCTTGTTGCTTCCCAGATCCAAGAAGGAAGTCCAGTATTTCCTATGAAAAATTAATTTTCTAAGAAGATTTGTTTCGAATTTTGTTGAATTAGTAAAGCATATTACAACCATGCTCGAGAAGGGGAATGAAGTAAAATGGAATACTGAGTCCGGGAATTATTTCGACCAAATAAAGAAGGCTCTAACTGAGGCACCTATGCTTATCAGTCCAGATTACTCCAAATATTTTCTGATTTTATCCTTTGCCTCTTTTGACACAGTAGCAACTGTTTTATTGCAAAAGAATATTGAAGGGTTGGAGCAGCCCATTGCCTTTTTTAGCAAGGCACTGAGAGATGCTGAGGTGAAATATGACATCATGGAGAAATAGGCCTATGCCTTGGTGAAATCTCTCAAATCTTTTAGATTTTATGTTCTGCATTCAAAGATCATTTCCTATGTTCCTCCAGCTTCTATGAAAGACATTCTCATTCAACTTGACATAGACGAGAGAAGGAGCAAGTGGATTTCCAAAATCCTTGAATTCGATCTGGAAATAAAGCCCACCAAGCTAGTTAAAAGCAAAGGTTTAGCCAAGATATTGGTTGAGTCTAATTGTAAATCTTTGGGTGATCCGGATTATTTTCGGCACGAAATGAGATCGGAGATATAATAAAGAAATGCACAGAGATATTGCAAATATTCAATAATATAACAAAATTGTATCATAGATGCAACCATAAACACAGATATATAGTAATACATGATTTCTATTAATCAAAGAAATGTATAGAGACTGTAAAAATACAGAGTGAAAGACTCGCTAGAATGGTGGCAGCTTATC
>JZKD02S2115909.1:58108-89322 GCA_000966675.3 Picea glauca
CTATAACAAAATAACACTAAACCTAAATCTAATATATTTTCACTCCCGCGCTCCCAACAATATAACACTAAAATGAAATCTGATCCTATTGCACTTGTGTGCGCCCATTCCAGCAAATGCCCTACTCGAATATAGTGATCGAATACACTGCACGTCGGAGAAGGAAGACATGCCAGAGAAGGAAGCTGGAGTAGGGAATATAATGATCAAATACATGCCAAAGAAGGAAGCTAGAGACAAAGCTAGGGCTTGCAGGACACTCCAGGAGAAGGAAGCTAGAGACAGAGAGCTAGGACATGTAGGACCGACTGGGAGAGAGAGCTTGAGGGTAGGGTTTGGAAGGAGGCATAGCTTACGAGGGAATCGAGAGAGAGAGAGAGAGATTGAGGCCAAAAATGATGAGTTGTTGAATTTCCTCATGATTGCATTATAGACTTGTTATAAAGTAGGAACCCTAAGGGAATGGATTATTATTTACTAATCAAATATCAACCTGTATCAATTGTGGATATGAGATTTACTACTATATTTTGATTCATATGTTTTATTTATCACATCGAAGAAATTTAAATGGGAAACCATAACAACACATGACAAGTATGAAAGTTTAGGAAATCTGTTGTTTTAAAGAAATACTGATCAATTTTACATTCAACGTTTTCATACTTTGGTGAGGTGACAACCCAAGAGGTTAAAATATAGCTAAGATCCCCACCACCATTAAAAAAATGTCAAAAACTTGAATTTCTACATAGATCAATGAAAATGACCCACCCATACAACACATAGAAAACCCATCAAGCCCCCTCCCTTGCAGGGCCAGAAGTAAATTCTGTTAAACCACCAAAACCCATAAACCCACTCAAAATATTGACCACTACCACCTTAAGTTTAAACAAAACAATTATACCTACACTAATGTAATTCACTTATGTTGCTTGACATCCACATAGGTGGTACAAGATAAAATCCAATGGAAGACAACAATGAGAAGAGCATAGAAAGCTTCCAGAGATCTATCCCTCAATTTACTCAAGAGAGACATTATTCTGTTGGGCCTCAAATTCTTCATCTTTCTCTTGGCTCTCTCATAAGAATTTGTTTTCTCTACCTCGGTCTCCTTAGAGAAGGTTAAATCCTTGGATACATCTACCTTCAAGCATATATTCTCTTTGTATATGCTCTTATGGGTTTCTTATTCACGGGTTCACCTATCCTAGCACTTTACATTGTTGACATCATCATGTTGGCATGGCCACATCAATATGCCGCATGAAATTTGACCCTTGATCCTCATGGTGTTGAAGTGGAGGACATCAGTTTCCAATATGGGCTCTACTCACATTGTAAGGTGTTCAATGGATATCTTATAGAGCCTAAACATAAGTCCTTGAATTTACTTGCACTCTATGGACCTATAATATTATAGAACCTAATATAATATAGCAATAATTCTATGATATGAGTTATGCAACATAAGGAAAATAAGTGTTGATGTTGGCACAGGGGAAGACCCAATGTTCAATGCTACAACAACGCACCAACAAAACCCTAACTATCGGCCCTTTCAGCAACACCTACAAAGAAGATGAAGTCTTACCTGAGGTAGAGGTAGGGGTGGTTGCAAGACTCAGGTGTGTGCAAACTTAGCTGGGACACAAATCTGTGATTATATTTCTTACAGAACACTTAGCATCGATTATTCATCAATATTAAACCCTTATTATACTTCGCAGATAGCACAAAGCATCGCAATATTCACTTAGATCTATGGTAATTTAGCACTTAGAAACAATAAAACATGTCAGATGCAGTAGATCAACACTAAGCATCTTCAGACATATCAGGTTTACTATTCATATACATCTAATGAAACACAAAGCATAAGTAGACCTATCTAAATATATCAAAGCACACAACCAAAGCAGAGATAAACACATCAAGTCAAAGCACAGAGCATAACACACAAATTTACGTGGTTCACCCCCACCCTGGGGATACGTCTACCAACTCTTCTTCTTTATTAGAATCTCCATTCGGTTACAGGCACAAAGCCACCAAAAACCATTCCTCGCATAGGATAGAAGATATGCACAACTCGCTAGATCCTTCTTCCTTGCACTTGCAACACAAAGCCTTCTATAACTTCTACAACAACTTTCACTTAGCTCTATAAACCTTCTACAGCCATGCAAAGAGCACTTACATAGACTATTAGCACTTAGATTACATCACATAGATAAAATCCTCCTCTACTAGATGCTCGGGTGTTTATTTATACATTACAAAAGTGGGCCTAAACGTGGGTAAACCCATGGGACGACATCCCTTTCCCATTACATTGTCCCAAAACCCAAAAATGGACCCGAAAGTGGGTCAAGATCCTTGGATCTCTGCTTCGTCTAGCGCTCCATCTTTGATAGGCTGTCGAAGTCCCAAAAAGGTCAAACATGACCAAGTAACTTCAAAACTTGGTCAAGGGCCAATAGGCCCCCAACACTCACCTGTGACTCGTCCCGAGTCACTCTGGTCTGATCAATTCTGCCTTGAATGCCTCGAGATTGGATCGAGATGCTTCGACTTGCTGTAGTGTGACTGCCTCTTGCTTAGTGAACTCCTGGATGAGTGCATCACTGAATGGTCCCTCTAGGAATTATTCTACTATACTCACAACCTGTTCAAGTTCTACTCCTTAGTTTTCAACTTCGGTGAACAGTTGGCACGCCTTTTCTTGCACTGGTTGAAGTCGTTGAGAGACTTCCATTACTTTACTCTGAAGTGTGTGTACCTGCTGCTGGGTCGTCCGTTGCTCTGGAAACCTTTTCATTCTCTCAACTGGTGACAAGGCCTTCAGCTGCGCTTGTAACGTGTCTGTATGTTGCTTTGCGTGTTGGAGCTGCAACTCTAACGCCTGTAACTCTGTATTTTCCGTGAGGTTTTCATACGTCTTAGAGATTCTAGAGATCAACTGCTTGTATTCCAAGACAAAGGATTTTAATCGGTCAACTGCACTGCGAGCAGTGGCCTCTCTTAGATCTCTTATTTCTTGAGGTGTCTCAGGAACAGTGCGAAGTTCCAGGTCTGCGATGTGCTGCTGAAGCTGCTGGATCACTCCTTCCAGTTGTTCCACTTGTTGTGGAACCCATTCTTCTGTTTGTACTTCGATGACTGTCACAGAGCGAAGTGCTCAGAGAACCCGTTCCTATATTTCAAGTTTCTCTGCGAGCAACTATTCCTTATCTTGTTGTAGCGCTTCTTTCTCTTCTTCCCACTTTGCTTGAAGAGCTAGTTTTTCTCGTTCTGCATTACTGCACTATTCTAGCATATATTCATGTGCCTGCACCAAACCTTGGGTGGCTTGCACTGTCTCTTCCTGAGCTCGTCGAAGGCGAGCTTCAAATTTATTAGCGATGTGGTGCAATTGGGTTGGCTCATCTTCTGGTTCTTCTGTTCCACTTGTCGAGGGTGCAATAGAAACTGCACGTCTGGATTGTAGTGCCTGTTGCACCTCTTGAAGTTAACCCTTGATTCGGCTGAATACCTCCTCCTGCTTCGCTTCTTGCTTTTCTGCGATCTCCAGTGAAGCGTCATTCAACGTAGAGACTAATAAGTCGAAGTCATCTGGGGTGAGGGTAGTCTTAAATGTAGTCCTGGTGGATTTATATTTCTTTCAAGATGAAGGCTTTGGTGGGGTAACCTTCCTTTTCTTGGATGGATCCTCCTCCTCTCTAGGCGGAGTAACTTCACCTTTGTTTTGCTCGACTTCTGTGCCACCTAGCTCTCCACCATCATCTCCCTGCTCAGGTGAGATTGAAGAGGTCTTCGCTGATGTGCTATGGACATCATGCACTTCATCATATCTCTTTATCTTGCTTGGTCCAAGTGTGTCCAACATAGTTTCAGGGCTATCCCCTGGAACAAGGAGGTCTGCCGACCATTCCTTGGTAATCTCCTCCAAGTCATCTACTGTAAACTTGTAATATGACTGGAGCTGTTTTTTATGCTCATCAGTACACACTGTAATATAGGCGAAGTGGCGGTCCACACTGAATTTCATTAAGGCTCTAAACCTATGAAGTGTGTTCAAGGTGATGTGTGGTGTAGACTGGATTGCGATCTTCAACTGGTTGTAATAGGCATGGAAGACAACATTGGGCTGCCACTGCCTGTTCATGTTGCCGCAGTACCACAACATATAGAACTTCACGACCAGTGGTTCAAAGGGTTCGATATCTAGTAAAGTGGTGCCTTTTGGTAGTTCCTAGGCAATGAAAGCGATCATTATGAGAATCCAACAAAAGTGGAACTCATACCCTTGGTCTTACGCTTCTTTGCAATCAAGCTCTAGTTGATTGACAAGGTAATGCACCCAGTTCATCTGTAGTCCCTCTTCGCACTTCTCTGTGAGGTCGACCACGAATCCGGTCACTTGAGTTAGTCTATTATTACGAACTATCTTTCCCATGATCAGCTGACAGGAAAGGTGCACTGTGCCACTCTAGATAGAGGCTACCTTGTAGCCTCGTGTTCCCTTATCGACATCGCCATAAGTTTGTTTAATTATTTGCGCTAATGCTCGCTCTGAGGTCTTTTCAGGGTAGAACTCATGTGGGTTAGGGCCTTACATACTAAGCCCTGTGATCCGATTGATCAAGGTCGTATCCACAGTGATGTGTCAGTTTAGCCATAGGTATATGCTGTGATAGCATGAAAACAATAACTTTACACATGCATTCACCTCCTAATGTCGTCTGAAGTGCAGAATCTTCATCACATTGAGCAATGTGGACTGTGCAAGGTTCTGGGTCCATGACTGTGGGATGATCTTGGAATTATTTCCTTTAGTCCTAGTTAGATACTTGTGTGGGGCGAGCATGCTGTAAGCCTTTTAGTCACCAAGTTTGAAGTCACTAAACTTCAATGCTGCGAGCTTATCTTGGTCGACACGAACTGCGTGCACCCCTTTCGGAAGGTACGCGATGATCAAAGTATACTCGAAGTCTCGTGGGACACTGTCATGGTTGATGGCATCGCTGAGAGGTGGTAGGTAAGCCGACATAATGCATGGAATTAGCTTGGCACTCGCAATGTTGTCTCTGTGATTTGTTCTTGTCTCTATCATGGTTCTGGAAGTTCTTGCTCCGCGAGCAGTTGAGGGAGAAGCTTGGACTCCTCCTGTTGATGATGCTTGCACACCTGTAGACATCCTTCTTTCTGACATGACTCTCTCAGTCATTAAGTCAATCAAAACTTCTTCGACTACTTTCTCTACAATACTGAGCTCATCTGACATACGATCTCGGGGTCAATTAGATCGGTTGTGAACTGAATTCAGAGACTGCAATGGAGGGTACGGGAACAAGGCGATGATCACAGTGCAAAATAATCTCAGGCTGTGGGCTCAAAATCTTAGTTAGCAAAAAGTATTCTCAGTGTGTGGCGCGACAGACTAAGTAAGAAACTTAGCAACAGTCTACTTGCAATGGGTATGAGGCGTCATTAACTCATGTTCTGTCCATTATGGTGTAGTCCAACGATCTAGTGGCGAACCATCAATGATTTTCGACCCGTTCGGAGCGGCAGTCGAACGGTTATATCAGCTTCCAATGGCTATATTGCTTCACCTCGGCGAATTGGCCTATGTCGTTGGTCCGATATCTCGGCGAAGTTCAATTTCTGCAAGTTTTTTGTTCTGCGAGGTTCCCTCTGGAATATTCTATAGCCTGTCCATCTTAGCTCTCTTTTTACTTAGCTTCCTAGCCTTCTTTCTAGTGAGCTTCGTCTTGATGATTCTCTTCCCATTTTGATTCTTATTTTCCTTGGACATAGTCACTTCGTGTTGCTGAGATTCTCTCCTAAAACTCAGGGGTGGTATTTCTTCTATATCTGAGACATATACTGCAATATTTTGTGAGTCCTCTAGTGCTCTTGCAACTTTGACATCTGGGCTCCGGGTGTCAAATAGCTTCGATTTGTTCTCTTTTTCTTCAATCAATTGCATGATCCTTCTGGTCATGAAATTTGTTAACTCTTGTCTCTGTTGTTGTAAAACCTTTTCTTCTTCCTTCTTTCTAGATTGATCTCTCTCAATCCAAGGTTTTCCATGTAAGATAATAAATCGGGTGTTGTCCTCAATAAACTTGATAATCTCAAAATCTTCCTCTGTCAAAGTTCCATTAGCATTCATAGATATCTGAGTGAGCCTTCCACATAGGTTCACCTATTTTCCTTTGAATATCCCTATTCCTCTTAATGAAGGGATCATAGCAGGCCTTCCTATAGCTTCCCAAGTTCTCTCTGTCATAATGTTCACTGGTGTTTCTTCATCAAGAACACAATCAATGTCGATGTCCCCTATTCTTACTTCGATGCATTCTTTTTTCTTAAAGATCTCTGATAACCTAAAATGTCAGTGGTCCTTCAAGGTGTCTTTCATCTGTAGTAATACCTTCTCGGATTCTTTTTGGGTTCAACTATTTTTGGAGCCGCCTTAGGGTTTTCTTCATTCAGATTCATTCTTTCAAGCTTAGCAATCATTCTAGGGCAATCCAATACTTCATAGTCCAAAGCTTTGCAACATAGGCAACTAGATCTTCCACCAGGGCATTCCTTACCAAGATGTCCCGGTCTTCTGCAACTGTAACATAGGGTTAATCCTCTCTTCCTTTTAAATGATCCCCAGCCTCTTCTGTACTGCGCACTAGGATCATGGTAGCTAGCCTGGAAAAAATTCTTTCTAGGATCCTGCATTCATTTGTTAGTCCAAACATTCTTTCTATGCATAGGTATAACATATCTATCTCTGTACTTATCAGATCTATTCATATCAAGATTTATTTCATCTATCAGAGCCCTAGTTTTCAAGCTACAATAGAATCTATCAAACATACCTAGATCCATACTCTAGAAACAAAAAATTTCACATATTTTACTTTTGCAGAGCACAAAGCTTCTAGATCTAAAAAATTCTGACTATTCTTACCTTTATTAGAGCATAGAGCTTACAGATCTTACCTCTTTTATGCAGATCTGACCTATTTTCTTCAAAAACTTCCACTTTTACCTTTATTAGAGCACAAAGATTTCAGATCTCGCTTCTTTTCTTCAGATCTGGCCTTATTTCTTTTAGCACACCGATTTTCAGATCAAGTGGATTACTGTGCACTAGGGCATAGATCCACGCACAGAGCTTCCACAATTTCAGGACAAATCTTTTCACAAATCTTCTTCTTCCTCAGTTCCCAACAATCACAGTTTCAGGTCCCGACAATGGAACCATTTGTTGGCATAGGGGAAGACCCAGGGTTCAATGCTACAACAGTGCACCAACAAAACCCTAACTACCAACCCTTTTGATAACACCTGTGAAGCAGATGAAGTCTCACCCGAGGTAGAGGCAGGGGTGGTTGCAAGACTCAAGTGTCTGCAACCTTAGCTAGGACACATATCTGTGATTATATTTCTTACAGAACACTTAACATTGATTATTCATCAATATTCAACCCTTATTATACTTCACAGATAGCAGAGAGCATCGTAATATTCACTTAGATATAAGGTAATTTAGCACTTAGCAACAGTAAAACAGGTCAGATTCAATAGATCAACACTAAGCATCTTCAAACATATCATATCTACTATTCATATACATCTAATGAAGCACAAAGCATAAGTAGACCTATCTAAATATATCAAAGCACTTAGCCAAAGCAGAGATAAACACATTAAGTCAAATAACAGAGAATAACACACAGATTTACGTGGTTCACCCCCACCTTGGGGATACATCCACCAAATCTTCTTTTTTATTAGCATCTCCAATTGGTTATAGGCACAAACCCACCAAAAACCCTTCCTCGCATAGGACAAAAGATCTGCGCAATGCGTTAGATCCTTCTTCTTTGCGCTTATACCACACATCCTTCTATAAATTCTACAACAACTTGCACTTAGCTCTATAAACCTTCTACAGTCATGCACAAAGCACTTACATAGACTATTAGCACTTAGATTACATCACATAGATACAATCCTCCTCTACTATATGCCTAGGTGTTTATTTATACATTACAAAAGTGGGCCTAAACGTGGGTAAACCCACGGGTCGACATCCCTTTCCTATAACATTGTCCCAAAACCCAAAAAGGGACCCGAAAGTGGGCCGGTATCTCTTGATCCCTGCTTCTTCTGGCACTCCATCTTCGACATGCTATCGAAGTCCCAAAAATGATCAAATATGACCAAGTAACTTCAAAACTCGGTCATGGACCAACAATTGAAAACTACCTATCATAAGTCTTTGCATTAGTAGCCTTAAAGGGATGCCATGTGCATAGGTTAGATGAAAATATTGTTGGTTGGTGCATTGGAGAATGGTTACATGGATATGTGTAAGACTTAGAGAATGCTAAGTGACTGTGTAGTCACATTAATGTGCCTACTTAGTTTTTCGTTACATTATGTAATATAAACTAAGTATTTGTTCAAGAGAGTTAGTCCTTCAATAATTTAGCTCGAGTATTTGATCTTGATATCAATGAATTAAATGGTATATATTCACTCCTAATATATGTTGTAAAAACTGTCAAAAAACATGAAATTTGTTACCAAAAACTGCCAAAAACCTTGAGATTTGTTACCAAAAAATTGTAGCATGTAGTTCTAGGAGTCTTCCTTGAGATTGAGCTTATAATGGATGTTCAACAATTTATATTGGGTCTTAAATTAGTGAAGAGATGTTTTGGATGAGAGTCATAATTTTCAAGGCGTGAGATGGGATGGGTAATGGATAGTCTACGAGTAGGGATCATAGATGGGTTGAATAAGGTAGAGTTCTTGCATACTAAGGTCACCATGTTTACACCTCTTATGTCTTGGAAAGGTTAAGAATTTCCAGAGAACATAAAAATTTGAAATCCTTATGTGACCATCCTCTTACGAAACAAGGATTTGTATCATTTTTTCTTTATTAGATTGTTCTTTTCAATGTTGTATAGGTGTACTAAGTGAACTATGAAATTTGCATGACATTTTTAAAATTTGGGTCATTTTTCTTCCATTTATCTGGATAATTAGCTCATACTTTTTGTCATTAGCAGTGCACACATAGTAATCTATCAATAAATTATTTCTTTGCTTAAAACCTCTTGCTCCTTCCCATAGCTAGTTTTCATTGAAGTTGAAATTCTTGCATTTCATTTTCCTCTTGCATGGTTTAAAGAGTCGAGTCAAAACTCCATCAATTTCACGACCACTCCTTTGAGTAACAACAACCCAAAATCAAGTGCTAATTAAAATTTATCGAGCAACTTTTCTAGGGCTCTTCAAACCCATCTTAGCTTAGGTGTAGAGATTTGAAATAGGATTGTGAGAATAAATTTTCAAAGTTGCTAAACAAACATGAGGCCTTGAGTTAGGGAGTGAAATCTAGTTTCTATATCACTGACTTTGGGAATCCCTTCTAACACAAGGGTCAATCATGAAGTCGCATTGGGGCCCCCAAAGTAATCAACCCTGCTTTGTTGGTATTGGTGTCGACTATCCCCCTCTGCTTTGGTATAGTAGGTGGTAGCAAAGAGACCATAATATTTTAGAATTCCTACACAAGGTGACAGCATAGGGAAGGTGGTGTTGTACCTGGGATCGACATTGGCTAGACTCACTTGGACTCCTTGGAGGGTTTCCCACTACTCGGTGAGGTAACTTGCACCAGGGCTTTAAATAGTTAAGCAGGTTGTCAACGTAACTTTCCCACCTACCGAAACTCAACCCCTTCACGCATCGATTCTGCGATGTTGGATTCCATCACCAACTAGTGCTTCTTTGTGAGAAGGTTTGTTTGCATTCTTGACTCCTATATTAATTAGTGTGTTTTGTGTTTTCTCCTTAGTTGGCCTTAGGATTGAGTTTGTGTCTAATGGCATTAGTTCCAAGTTAATTCTTCATTTGATCTATACAAAATATGGATACCATTAAAATAAAAGGGAATAAATAGGTAACAAATAGCTCATACCTAACTTACATCTTATAATTATCCAACATTGTTCTTTACACTTAGTGCAACAAACACCAAATGGAATGGTTTACACAAGGTCAATGGAGAATGTGATTGGAGAATTCAAAATATTATCATAAACCCACATCTCACATATTTGTACATGCACCATATATTCACAATATTTCATGAAGAGGTCCGGGAGAAATGCCTCCATGAAAAATTTTCCACATCAAAATTGTCCATGTCCTTGATAGAAATATATAAAATTCCCTTGAGAATATTTTAGTCCTTGTCCTGCTTAAAAAGGATGATCCCATTCTGGAAGTGGTCAAAGACTACTTTTATCCCCCCTCTATTTGGTAAATGCTACTTCTTATACTAGCCTTCCCCTACAGTAGGGAGTGTTGTGTCCCTTTTATTGAAAATAAGTGAGGTTCCTCTTCATTCTCCCAAAATTCTCCCAAACTCTTGGACATGAATACATGCAGCCTCAGAACTAATGTTTAGGGAAACTAGAATCCAATCATGAACATGTTCAACATTCCACCCTCTTGCATCCATAGTATATGACCACGTACTCATCCAAGTATGGGAGGCAAAGGTGGGAATATATAACCATTCGGTTTGCCTCTAAGGTGTTGAGATAGAGTTCTCACAAGGCCTTGATATATTGTGAGGTCCTCACGTTCAACTCAATAAAACTCCCTCTTAGCTTGAAACTCACCTCTCTTCCAATCAATAGGGAATCCCCTCCTCTTATATCAATAGTTGTTTCCCTTGATCTGACCCTCTCCTGGCCTCTTCAACATATCCCCCTTTTGATGGAACATATACATTTCCTTCTTTCTTTCAAGTGGTTGCTCCACTCACTATTCATGGCCCAATTTAAAATTGGGTCTCCCCATCAACCATTCCATTATCCCTTATATCCATGAGTCTTGGTACATCTATATTGATGGTTCCTCAAACTTTACCTTGAACTTATATCCTTGATATATTCTAAACAAGAAAAGTAAATGTGTAGCAACAACAATTGGCCCCTTACAATCAAAACTTTCCAAAACTTAGCCAAGGAATGTATTTGTATTGTAAATACACCACATAAAAGCTTCACCACCCAAATATAGTTGTATTGTAAATACACCCTCCCACTTTCCCCTTATAATATGCAACCATTCACTAAGATTAATCCAATTTTTATCTTCACAAAAATGTGGTGTTGCCATTAATTCTTAAGCAACAAATACTTGAAATATAGGTTCAAATAACAATTGGCATATCTTACTCTCCAATGCACATATGAATTTGAAATTGTAGGTGGAGATTCCTCTTTCAATATTCTTCAAACCCCTTTTGCAACACGTGAATAGGAGGTATTGTTAAAATTTCCTCAAGCCAAAGCTTCTCCAATACTAATTTGTACCCTAGAATGCATCTCTTTCTTTATCGCTAGGATTAATAGGTGCATGGATTTTGAAAATATAGAGTTACTGACCATTTATTGGGACATGGGTAATAGCTTAATGTCTTGAATTGTTTTCCATAAACCTTATTTGGTTTCCATTTCCAATGTCTTTCCACATTACAAGCACTCCACTAGATACTGCCTTATGATAGGATATAATAAAAGAGGCTCCATTTCAAATCATATTTACAACCCCAATCTACATTACTAACTTGACTAAGAACTAGATGGCATTCAACTAACACAACTATTTGAGACTTCCAAGCCCTTATTATCCTATTTAACTCAATTGATTAGACAAGTAGAAGGAAATTACCTGTAGGGAGGAGTTGTGTGCCCCCACCACCTTTTGGGAATTAGCAAAACAGTAGACCACATTCCCACCTTCAAATGTAGGGGGGAAATCCATGTAGTCATTAAGTGTTTCTATATGTCCTACTTGAAAACTTGGACCTACATGTTGATTGCAGTCTTGCTTTACAGAAACTGATTTTTTCCTATTGTAGGCCTCAAATTGGAGTAGTTCTCCTAAAGATCTTGTTAGCGTTATCCCTCCTTTGATCGTTTTCACTGAAAACTCTATCACACCTTGAATGCTTCCGTTGGAATAAGACCAAAGTGGAAAGAGAGGATATTTTGGGAAAGAAGGAATGCATGAGGAAAGAGACAGCTGGAAGAAAGAACAACACCCGTGCATGCATGGAAGACCTAACGACGGTAGGGTTAGGGTTTTTGTATTATGAAGAGAGGAGTATTATGAAGATTAGTCATTATTGTAGAGATTGGTTGTAACGAGTCGATATATAATAATTTGTTGTATGACCCAATTTTGTAATTTGTTGAGCTAGAGAGGACGGAAGAGGGTAGATCTTGAGGGTTAGATCATAGGCTGAGGAGCCTGGTGCAATCTAGTCCACCTCATGATAGATCTCGACCTAGTAGAAGGGAGTTGTAAAGCGCACGACATTGTAATGACAAAACGATGATAATAAAAGAGCCAAGAGACAAATCTTTGTGGTCGTAGCCCAGGAGGGGGTGAACCATGGTAACATCTGTGTTATGTGATTGAATGCATGTATTTATTTATTGTCTCAGTAGATATAAATGGGCTAATGAATGAGTCATTATATTTCTTGCATTAATCGTGACTGATGGTATATTGCGTTGATAAGTTACAGTATCACTCCCTGTACATAGTTATCAGATATCTCACTCAATCCTATGCTATAAACACATGAGTATTTCAACCACCCATTAAGACTATCTCGAGTGAGACGGCACGGTACACCCTGTGCATTGCGTTGCCTTTTGGTTTACCAGGAGGGCCTATAGTTTTAGAGGCTTTGTTGGAAACCCGAACAGAAATGAAACCTAGGTCAATAAACTCAGAAAGGATATAAGACAGAGTTAAACCAACAAATGGTTATGTTTCCATTGGTAGGAACATAAGAGGATTGAGTAGATGAGATAAGTTGAAGGTCAGTAAGAGGCAGATCGAGAAAATATTAGGGAAGAGAGAAATGATCTACTAGAAGGGGATTTTGATACCGTGGAATCCCAAAAAAGAAGATATCGAAAGCTATCTAAAGACAAAAGAGTTAGAGTCTGCACAGAAAGATAACATAAACCCTAGAATAACACCCCACAAATATCTGGAGAAATACGTGTTTACTGATTTACACGAAGTCTTTTTCTGTGATTTTCTACATTTAGTGCAGAAGTGGATACTAAGGTTGAAGGATAACCATGCAATGAAATGGATCCGACAGTTAGAGTGGACCCTAGTACAGATTGAGTAGTTACAACACGTGAACAACAAATTCACACGCGTAGTAGATTTTTGGTTCGACAGTAGTTTGGCAGGCTTTATAACAGATTTTGTAGTAGATACAATGAAGTCGTACAGTGCAATGGAGCAAGATTTTATTTGAGGACCTTGAGTAAGGTACATTAGATCGTTGTATACTTCGATTAAGATATTTCTATACAACAAAGGAGTAATGATAATGGATTCAGACAACTAAATTTCCCTGCGTGCATGGGGGAAGGGGGGAAGCACTAACAAAAAGAGGAGAAATGGAAGGAGGGAATGCTAAGAAAAATAAGGAGGAACCCTTGGACCCGATCATGATGGATGATGACCAGATCAGGTGGATCTTGGAGACAACTGGGAAGACGCATAGCAGAGTACCCTACCAATACAAGGTGAATACCAAGAAGAGATTCGTAGCCGCGAGGGAAGGCTTGGCAAGTGACGAAGAAGAGGTAGAGGATCTCTGGGCTGTGGAGCAGATTGAGGAAATACTGTGCGCAACATATGAAAGGAAGACAAGAGGTCCAAGAATGGGAAGAGAAGGAAACAATCCTATCCATATCAATGTCAGTGTGGAACCCATAAACCCATGTGCAACTAATACGCCAAAGAGAACAACATCATTTAGACAACCAAAGTTTGGAAGAAGTCTGACAACAGGAAGTACGTCTACACAAGGAGAGAAAACTGGAGGAGCTATTTTAGGCAACACTAGTCAGGTATCTACACCGTGCGGAGGTAGTAGTTCAACATTTAGAATGGCAGGACACGATCCCACCATCAGGTTATCGGAATTTAAAGGAGAAGTGTTGGAGGACCCAGAGAAACATTTGTTCATCTGTGATATGATATGGGAAGCAAAACAGATCACAAACGAAGATACTAAATTGGTTCAGCTAGTGATTACATTAAGGGATCACGCACTGGATTGGTACATGAGCTTAGCTACAAACAATCCACTAGGGACAACCAGAACAATTGCAGACATCAAAAAATTGTTGATCAACGAGTTCCAGAAGCTGAGTTCAGAAGATCAGTACATGAATGAGATGATCGAAATTAGACAAAAACCAGGATAATCCATATGGGATATTGACAAAAGATTCAAGCAGTTGAAGGGGAAGTTAAAATATCTCATGACCGATATGCAACATCAACACTTGTTTGTCAATTCATTTCTCCCACACTTAAAATATCCACTGCGACAACATAAGTTTCAGACACAAATAGAGGCTCTATAGGCAGCCCTGCATCTGGAAGAAAACCAATATCAGCAGATAGATCCATCTATCGAAGAACTAAAGGAGGATTTGAAGAAATTAACGTTCCAACTCAACCATAATAAGAATAAGGATAAACGATAAGCCATTTGTTGTGCTACATGCAGGACAGAAGGACACCACAAGAATGAATGTCCAACATTCGCGCAGTATATGGCAGCCAGAATTCCAAATCCATTATCAACAGGAGGACTATGGTGTGAAGTCTATAAGAAACTAGGCCACAATCCATATCACTTCCCAATGATGCAGAAATACCAAACAGTCCCAAAGAGTTTGTATTGCAATTTTTCCAAGTCAGTGGGCCACGACGACAAAGATTGTAGGACTATGGAGTTTATGAGAGAAAGGAAATCAGATGCATATAGAGTGCAGGCATAAATGATGACTGGGCAAGCTGCACCATAGTTTAATCAAGTCCCAGCTCCATACAACATTGCACAACATCAGTATAATATTGTGCAACAACCATATAATACCGCGCAGCCACAATATAACACAACACAACCTCAGTACAATACCATGTAGTACAATCAGGCGCCTCAGTATAATGGTCGAGAGGAGATCGAGCAGACTACAGAGGTGGAGGATGAGCAAGAGGAGGTTTTGGACGAGGTAGAGGAACAGTGGTATGTCAAAATTATCAACAACCAGGATATTATGCAAGGGAATGTCGACTTCCACCAGCAACGTGTATGTATTGTTGCACATCAGACCATGATACAGAAGAATGTCTGACACTACTAGTAAAGATTTAGGAAAAGAGGAACCAGAACAATTAGAATGTTCAGTGAATTTCAGCTAAAGCAGGGGACGAAGGACGGAACATCAACATAGTTACCCACGGAGGAGCTAAAACAGGAAATGATGCACCTCGAAAAGAGCCAATACATTACCAATGGGTGAAGAAGAACGTCGAACCAAGGAAGCAGTTCGACTCACAGAAGGAGAAGGAGATAATTAAGCAAGCCCGACAAGAATTTCAGAAGGAGGACATTGCGATGAATTCAACTATGCAACAAAGCAAGGAAGCACTGGAATACGATCTGCCTTCGTTATTGGATGATACCAATGAGATACATTCTATGGGACAAGTAAGAAAAATCAAAGGCTTTTTACAATCATGTGTAAAATTACTAAGTGATCCATCATCTGTCAAAATATTGCAACATATATTAGAAAGATGTAGTATGGAGATGGAAGGAAAACTAGAACAAAAGACAGTTGATCACCTACATACCGGGAGAAGAACAAGTAGGGAGTTTAGACTGAATGCAAACATTGGAGACTTCAACATGGGAGATATCATATTGGATCTGGGATCTGAGGTCAATGTATTACCAAAGAAAACATGGAAATGTATGGGAGAGCCCACATTAGGCTATTCACCAGTTCAACTAAAATTAGCAAACCAACATAGAGTCCTACCAATTGATAGACTTAAGAGAGTAACAGTAGACGTGGACGGGGTGCACACTAAAGCATATTTTTAAGTAATTGAAATAGTAGACGACACAACACCATATCCAACGTTGCTTGGCTTAGACTAGGCATTTGAAAACCAGGCCATAATCAATCTAAAGACATGAAAAATGACATTAGAGTCAGGTGAATACAAGGTCATCGCACCATTAGACCCATCAGAAAGGGAAAGATTTGTAGAACCGACTTGCTTAGACTTAGAGGAAATCAACTAGTTGTACAGAACAACTACACGCGCCGAGGATTACATAAACCCAACTGCAGATGAAATACTTAGTTGGTAGAGCATTACTTCATGTGCAACAGACTCATATATCGGTTTAGAGAACTGAAAACAAAGGCTACACGAATTTTCCATGAGAAGATGCACACGAATAGACTGTGCAGTAATATGGGTAGGTACAAATATAAGGGAACCACCCAGTTTCCACGAAATAAATGATCTGGAAATATTCTTGACTCAGTACGAAGATGAAGTTTCAAAGAATTAGAGACTCTTAGCACTTGATATAGCACTCAATGCCACACCATCAAGATGGTGGGGCGCACACAAAGAGACAATCACAAATTGGTACCAATGTAAGCAGTTACTGCGCATAAGGTTCGGTGCAGAGCAAAAAGATAAAAAGAAACAAAAGTATGATGGACAGGGGCACCATCAGAACACTTGGAGAAGTGAAAAACACTATGGAAATTGACTTCCCTAGAGGAATGGCCCCATTATTTTATACACACGCAAGAGGGAATACCAACGAATATGTATACAGACCAGGAATTGTGCAGAGGAACTGCGACCTGGACGACATTGCAACAAAATTTTATAGTCACTTTCTCATTTGAGCATGAGAACCCCAACATAGATGCAGCCCTTAAAAAGATAAGAGGGGTGATATTTATCAAGGAACCAGAAGTCGAGGTCATGACACAAGAGCAACAATGGAATAGATAGACATTCAAGGAACTGTTGTCGTGTTACCATGTGCATGAAGACGCACCAGAGGAAGACGATTCACATGATATTCAGATCGAGGAAGTGGAAAGAGAAAGAGAAGTGGAAGTTCCACCTATGGAATTAGAATTTATTGTCGCGCCAATCAAGGTAAAGAAAGTCAACATTGGGACAGCTGAGAATCCCAAAATGGCCAACATCGGAGATTAATGGGATGAACAAACAGTAGAAAGCATAACAAAGTTACTGCGCGAGTAAAACGACCTGTTTCCCACGACATTTACACGGATGAAGGGTATAGTAGGAGAGATAGGAGAAATGAAAATACCACTCTGAGCCAAAGCGATGCCAATTAGACAACGACCATATAGATTGAACCCAATATACAAGAAAAAATTCAAAGTTGATAGCGACAGAATGCTGGAAGCCAAAATCATAGAGCCAGTGGAAGAATCTGAATGGATAAGCCCGATGGTAGTTCAAGACAAGAAACAAGGAGGAATACGGATATGCGTTGACTTGAGGAAGTTGAATGATGCATGCCTACACAATCCATTCCCCACACCGTTCACGGACGAAATATTAGAGAACCTAGGAGGACATGAATCTTACTCATTCACTGATGGATTCTCAGGCTACCATCAGATCAAGATAGCACAGGAAGACATACAAAAGACCACCTTTGTGACATAATGGGGATCTTACTAGTACACAGTCATGCCGTTTGGACTGAAGAATGCACCAACAATATTTTCCAGAGTATTCATTGTTGCGTGTAAAGAATTCATCCACTAGTTTCTAGAGGTATACTTGGATGATTGGACATTATATAGTTTATTAAAAGAAAATGTAGAAGTCTTTTGGTTGATGTTAGAAAGATGCAGACAGTGCCAAATATCATTAAACATTAATAAATTCATATTCAGAACACTGTTTGGGATACTATTAGGCCATATAGTATGAAAACAAGGTTTATTAGTAGATCCTGCAAAGATTGCAGTAATTGTTAACTTACCACCACAAAAAATAATACGTCAGCTAAGAGTGACAATGGGACACACAGGATACTATAGGAAGTTCATCAAAGGATATGTGCAGATTACTATGCCAATGGAAAAACTATTATGAAAAGATACAAAGTTTTAGTGGAGTGATGAGTGTCAACACGGTCTAAATACCTTGAAGGAGAATATGGTCACTGCGCCGATACTAGTATTTATGAACTGGGAGAAGACATTCCACGTACATGTAGATGCATCAAGCATAACACTTGGAGATATCTTGGCGCAGCCAGGAGTGGGGGATTTGGATCACCGCATAGCATTTGCGAGTAGGAAGCTGTCAGAATACGAGCAAAACTATAACACTACAGAGAGAGAAGGCCTAGCTATGGTCTACACACTACATAAGTTCAGACATTACTTATTGGGAAAACACTTTAATATGTTCACAGATCACTCAGCCCTTAAATACCTAGTCAACAAGCTAGTGTTGGGGGGGTGAATCTGTCGATGGTTACTGTTGTTTCGAGAATTTGACTTTGAAGTCATAGACAATCCAGGGAAACTGAATGCAGGACCTGACCACCTGTCAAGGGTCACAAATGGAGAAGAACCTACGAATTTAGAGGACAACTTCTCATACGCTTAGTTATTTTCAGTCCAGATCGTTGATGAATACTTTTCAGATATCATTCAGTACTTAAGCACATGTACTGCGCCATAGGAATATAACACTGCGTAGAAGAAAATCCTGGTAGTCCGAGCTGTAGACTATCAACTGATCGCCGAACATTTATACAAAGTGGGTGCAGACAACATCTTGCGTAGATATGTGTTAGAACATGGAAGACCAAGAGTGTTAGAAAAATCCCATGAGGGAATAGCAGGAGGACATTACGCAGGCAAAGCTATCATGAAGAAGGTATTGCACATAGGAATATGGTGGTTGACCATTTACCAAGACTCGAAGGATTACTGTCAAAGATGCGATGTTTGTCAAAGGGTAGGCAAACCCAACAGAAGAGACAAGATGCCACTACAACCACAAGTAACAATTCATGCATTCGAAAAATGGGCAATATACTTTGTGGGACCAATCAACCCACCAACAAAAAGAACATGAGAAAGGTACATCATCACCGCGACAGAGTATTTAAAAATATGGGCGGAAGCAGCGTCAGTAAAGGATTGCAGCGCAGAAACAACAACACACTTTTTATTTGAACAAGTAATCACTAAATTTGGATGCCCAAGAGTTTTGATGAGCGACCAAGGCACACACTTCATCAACAACACTATCAATGCCATGACCGAAGAGTTTGAAGTCCATCATCAGAAGAGCACACCATATCATCCACAGGAAAATGGCATAGTAGAGGCATTCAACAAAATCTTGGAGAATACACTGAAAAATATCTATAATGTCAACAAGGATGATTGGGACCTCAAGAAACTGGTAGTATTGTGGGCCTACAGGACTACATGCAAAAATTTGACAAGTCACACACCATTTAAACTGGTATATGGCCAAGAAACAATAGTGCCATTAGAATTCCTAGTACCGATCTTGCGCGTAGCAGAAATTACACACATGACAGAAAGAGGCACAATACATGAGAGACTAAATCAGTTGATGACCATGGAGGAAGATCAAATCTTAGAAGGATTTCACCAACAAGTTCATAAAGCAAGAGACAAGGGTTGGCATGATAGGCACATCAAGAAGAAAACTTTCAAGGAAGGATATTTAGTATTGATGTATGACAACAAATCCTTTTAGCACCCAGGAAAGATCAGAATGCATTGGTTAGGCTCGTATGAGGTAATAACTATCACTGATGGAGGAGTTGTATAGTTAAAAGACTTATCATGTGCATAACTCAGAGGGATGATTAACGAGAGTCGGTTGAAGTTGTACAAGGACAATCGACTACCCACTGCGTAGTGAAAAAAAAAACCATAATTTTAAATAGTACCAACAGAGGCAAAGTGCGCCAAAAGAAGAAAGAGCACACACACTTTGGAATACAAACTTGGCAAGGATAGGGTTAACGGCTAGGTCAAAAGGGAAACAAGCGGAAAACGAAAATATGACAAAAGCAATACGAAAAGACGGGGGTATACAGAATTGAATTACAGAAAGGGTCGATGGGACACCACTTTAATCGCGCCAATTGGAGACGGCAAGGGAGAGTAATGGAAAGTACAAAAGAACTGTAGATGCATTTAACCCATAACTAAAGTAGTGTCTTCAACAAGTTTCATGCAATGCCCATACAACACACAGACATGGGAGCAAAGAGCCTATTTTCGAAAAGAAAACAAACAAAGAGCGATAAAGGTGAAGGAGCATAAAGCGAAGTTCACAGGACTCACAGAGACCATTCAAACTCAACAAAAGTTATACACTCACCACCATGGAACCACCAAAGAAAGCAGAATCAAGTCATACTTCGAGACAAACCAGAGTTAGAACCAGGTCACGAGTACAATTGGATGAAGGCGAACAACAGCCACCAGAGATCGTTAATGTTGACGAAATCCCATCACTAGATACAACACCGATGAACCCCACACCTGTGGTGGAAGAAACCCAACAAACATAAGTGGATAGAACGAATGTAGATATGCCAACAGAGAGCATGAATGTAGATATGCTAGTGGAGAGCACAAATGTAGATATTCTAGCAGAGAGCATGAATGTAGATATGCCAGCGAAGGACATGAATGTAGATATGCCGGAAGAGGCACAGGAGCGATAGGACCAGGACACAGAAACCCTGAAGAAGGTGCAACCAGAGAATATCGAAGCAACTCCAAGAATCAATGGCACAACGATGAATCAGGAAGCAACAATCGAGCCAGATGAATCTCAAACAACTGTGTCAGAGAACCCACTGGAAGGAACAATAGGAGATTTCACGGATTGGCCAGAATGGTATGTCAAAGTACAAACGATGGCCACTGGAACCTCCAGCTAGCCACCACTAAAGAAAGACAAGAAGTAGGTACCAAGTCCACCTCGCAAGCAACTCATAACAACCCTTGTTTTTTCGCATATACCAGATGGGGTACAGGTGAAACCATACATGGTGGGTCATATAGAGAAGCTCAAATACTCGGATCACAATGTGGCAGACACAGACAAGTTTCCAGAATTTTCAAAGAGGGTATACCTACAGACCATGGGAGTGAATGTGGTTGGGGAACCGATTGACCAACCACTCCAATGGGCAACAGGATTAGAGAAAATAGGGATTTTAGGTCTGTTGGATCTACCACATTTTGGCAGAGGACAGTACACAAGAAGTTGTGTCAAACAATTGTTAGTAGTCACACATGGAAGAGACATTTGGTTGGACAATCTCATCTTGATAGACGTAGAGCTTATTGCGCACATCACAGGGTTTCCATCCAGGGGCATGGATCCCATGCAATTCCTCAATGATAAGACAAAGGAGAAAGCACTTGCAGAGTAAATGAAGAAGAAATATGGTACTGACAGGGGGATTCGAGGAATCATAATCAAGAGGATCAATGATGTCACAACATAGATGGTTGCAAAAATATTGGCCTTCAAACTACTGCGAAAGTGTCGCAGGGAGGAAGTTTTAGTCGGGGTCGTCACAGTTGCATCTCAGTGCGCCGAGGGAACCTCAGTTAGTTGGCACCATATCTAGTGAATTTGTTTCTGGATGACTACAAGGATGCACAGGATCTTGGAATATAATTTAACTACTCATGGCTACTCTTATTGATAGCTATCGTAGGATGGAAGGAACCGAATTACACATTCTTCGACACTAAACCCAAGCCAAATTATGGATCAAGGTATTTATCACTTGGCGTCACGCCCGATGCCAAGAACAAGAAAATGAATGCATCTATATTCAAATGATACCTTTGCAACCTGCAGAAGGCCATCTCCAACATGTGGAGAATAACACCACAGGTTGTCGCATAGTATCGAGATATCCCCAACTTCAGGGCCATGCAACACACGATGTGGATACATGCAAGGAAGGACCCCAATAAGAAGTGGATACAAATGCACTACTGTATCACAGAGGGAAACATCAACATGGTGATCAAAGACTGGGAATATGAGTGGAAGATTCCAGTCCTCACCCAAGACTTGCCGAAAAAGACAACAGAAGAGGAGGTAGGGCAGGGAGAAACACAACCTCAAGAAGTCCCAGTGCCAAAGAAACAGAGGACGGGCCAGACAAAAGAAAAGAGGAAAATCAAAGGGACAACGAAGACAGGGACCCAGAAGGGGAAGAAGGATAACACACAGTCAACCCAAGAACAATAGAAACAGGTCGAGGCTGCGCAAGGGACCAAACCAAGTCCCAATACCCAAGAGCCAGGCTTGAATAAGAGACCATCCATTCAAATGGGAGGTGCGTGAAACAAAATGAAGGCGCAAAGAACACCTCCAGAATATACGATCACAGAGGATGATGGAGAAATGATAGCTTGAATGGTCCAGGATTGTATAGCTGAGGATTTTGACAATGTTGCGTACCATTGGGACAGGATTTAGGAGGAACTAGAAGACATGCAAAAAATCCTCAAACAAATTGGGGAAGCACAAACAACAGGAAGCATGGGAACATGGCCATCAAAATCATAGACAGAGGAAAAACTAGAATAAGGAGAGCGAGATACAGTCCATACAATACCATAGCCGAACACGACATTCCACATTACACCCAGTATGTTGTGCATGGATGAAATCATGGGGCAGACACCCCTGAAGGACTTAGCCCAAATCCAACTGGTATTGTCGTGGATACCATCCAAAGCTCTACACAGGTTGTAGGTTAGTGTTACCCAAGAGGTACAGTCTCAGGCACGCACAGACTTAGCCGAACTACAATAGGAAACGAAGAAGCGGGACGCATTGGAAATAATATGTGAACAAGATAAGTTAGAGACTCAAGAGGAAAGAGAGCGCATGAACGAAATAGAGCAGAATGTGGCAGGAACTTATGAAAAAATTCCAAAAACCACACAAGGGGATGAGCTCATAGTAGTAGAAAAGATTGAGCATATTGCACAGGTAATCAATCAATACTAGAAGGAGATCGATAATCTCAAAGAAAAACTCACACCCACTACTCCACCAACAATAAAGGATCAAAGGAAGCAGGAAGCAGTAGAGAAGCTACAGGAAAGAGAGCGACAGGTTAGCACAATAGTCGACTTGTTTGAGAATGAAACACAACTTTGGACAAAGTTGGAGGAGGATCATCAAGTCCAAAGGTCGGACAAGGAACAAGAGAGGATAAGAGCAGCTATCCAAGACCTCAAGAAAAGGCATAAAACAATGCCTATCACAGAGCACGTCAAAGGGGCGTAAGAGATGAAGAAATTGTAGGTAGAACTCACCACCGTGCAAACACAGAAGAAGGAGCGTGAGTCTCAAATGGAACCACTACAAGATTGAGTGCCAAAAGTTCTTGAAAAAGTAGAGGAATCCAATACAAATATAGTACAGACTTAGGCAGAGTGAGAAGGATTAATCAGTGATGAAATTGCAGTATAGATAGTAGACACACTCAAGGAGAAGACCGCGCAGGTGCAAACACAAGAAGAAGAGATCAAGGAAAAGTTCCAGGCGATCACCAAGGAGATCGACAAAGCACAAGAAATTTACGTGACTCGGGACGAGCCATATGTCAGTGTTGGGGGCCTGTTGGAAGCAGACCAAAGAGGAAAGTGAGGAAATTTTGGGAAAGAAGGCATGCATGAGGAAAGCGACAACTAGAAGGAATAACAACACACGCGCATGCATAAAAGACCTAACGACGATAGGGTTAGGGTTTTTGTAATGTATTGTAATGGATGGAGATCCAGAGACATATAAATATAGATACTTAGGTATCACAAGAGAGGAGTATTATGAAGACTAGTCATTATTTTAGAGATTGGTTGTAGCGAGTTTGTTGTATGACCCAATTTTGTAAGTTATTGAGCTAGAGAGGATGGAAGAGGGTAGATATTGAGGGTTAGATTGCAGGATGAGGAGATTGGTGCGATCTAGTTCACCTCATAATAGATCTCGACCCAGTAGAAGGGAGTTGTAAAGCGCATGACGTTGTAATGACAAAACGACGATAATAAAAGATCCAAGAGACAAATCTTTGTGGGCGTAGCCTAGGAGGGGGTGAACCATGGTAACATCTATGTTATGTGATTGAATGCATGTATTTATTTATTGTCTTAGTAGATATAAATGAGATAATGAATGAGTCATTATATTTCTTGCATTAATCGTGAATGATGGTATACTATATTGATAAGTTACACTAGCACTCCCTATACACAATTATCATATCTCTCACTCAATCCTAGGCTGTAAACACATGAGTATTGCATCCACCCATTACGACTATCTTGGGTGAGAAGGCACTGTGCACCCTATGCGCTGCATTGCCTTTTGGTTTACCAAGAGGGCCGATAGTTTTAGAGGATTTGTTGGAAACCCGAACAGACATGAACCCTGGGTTAATAAACTCAGAAAGGATATAAGACAAAGTTAAACCAACAACTTCCATAAGGCACTATAACACTGAACACAATGCTTCAATTTTTACCACACCACTCATTAGTGGGTGACTCTCCCATACCCATCTTCTCAACTAAGTTACGGATGTCAAGTGTTGCAACCCAAAACACTTCCACTAAGGTGTTCCTTGTTGTGGTGTTCTTTCTAGTGACTCACTTGCTACCTACAACCTTACCATGTCGCAGACCTATCCAAACTATAAATTCACGCTCTTCCATATTTGACTAGGATGTATTCTTCATTAAGATTTATCATCCCTTTTCTCCACCAAGACATTGACACTCTTTTCATCGCAACTTAAGACAAATCGCTATGCACCATATGCACAACTTGTTTCACTCTAGTGAGGACCTCACCCATGCAATGCAACTTGTAATGTGTGTGGCTACACCATGTCAAGTTCCTAATTCACAACCGACTCATCCCATTTTCCTTCACCTTCAAGATAGTACATGTGGAAAGTGCATTTTTTTCTTTATGGGAAAACAAAAATCCTTACATCCTCCCCCACTTATGTTCAATGTTGCCCCAACAACATCCTTGTACATTCTACATGTATATGCCAACTAACTACTATACTACACAGACTCACCATCCATTTTCAACTAAAATCACTTCAATTTCTTCACATTGCCACACACACTTGTACTTACCTTCAACTTCAATTTCCCATGCCTTAGTACACTTTTGTCTTCATGCCTTCAAACAAGCTAGGTAGCTAGTCCAATTCCACATTGAAAACCATGAAAGTGCATCGTCATGTGTTGTAGAATCAAACACTCCTACTTGGATTTTATAATGCACTTCTTTTTATGTGATTCTCTCTTTAATAGACTCAAGTGCTTGATCTCGTGTTGAAAATATGCTAATTCCTACCAACTTACACCAAACTAGGCACTTACTTCCTTGTGGGGTGATTTGGCTCCACTACCTTCCAAGCTACTAGTGAGTCATCCTATGATTTTGTTTAGTGATAAAAGGATGGAAAGTGGCCACCAATGCCACTAGAAACACTAACATTGGAATCCATTCCTTCCTTAAAGTCTACATCATTTTTTTCTAGAACTACTTAAGTCAAATGAACCATCCAACGGAAGTTTAGACTATCTTGATTATCTAAATAGACATCCACTACTTTGGATATTGTAGACATAGTGTTATTTACTATGGATTCAAACCTAGTAAACAAATTTTTGTGTGGGCCTTCATCCACCAAAGGTTACCAAAAACCTACACTCAAGATCTTCTTTGATGTCCTAAAACCTGCAACTTCCTATTTGTAAGGTTTCACTACTGCATGATTGGTTGTTGCAATCATAGTCATGGTAGTCTCCTAGTAATTGCACTCTATTTCCCCCTCAACATCGTAATTACGTGAAGTTACGTGTCATCAAATCTTAACAAATTGTTAAGGTGAGGGATTGGTGCCACCTATCACATCCTCATAAAATCTTGCACAAAAACAACTTCAAAGTCATCCATGGGTACCACTTTGAAACTAGTAGTTCCACTCTAGTGTCCAAGCTATAACTTCCTTGAAAAAAGACTGCACCAATTTCAACTGCACATTGAGTTTAACAACCCCTACTTCCTACATAAAAATGTGGGTTGCACTATTGTTAACCATCGACATAACTAACTTATTCTTCAACTTGGATTTAACGAAACTAATATTTGTATAGTTCTACTCTTGTCTTGAACAAAACTAATATTTGTATAGTTCTACTCCTGGCTTGCCTTAGACTTATTGCCAATTAAAGCACCCAATATTTGCAACACACCAACTGATGGTTGGATTTCTTGCTCCATAGCATTGACCCTCATCTTCAATGGACATTTCTTATAACAATTCTAATTTGCACAAATCCAACAAACAACAACCTTACTACTATTTTTTTCTTAGATCTATATGATTAACTTATCATGTACTTAGTGTTATCATATTAATATTTTCTTAATATGTCCAAAATCAAGAGGGATATCACATTACATTAGGTGGTTGACCACTATTCTGTAGTGTGAAATCTAACCATAGTGCATATTGCTTACATGGATAAGTGAGTCGAATTAAGGTGCACCCACCTAGAGATTCATACCCTTCACTAAAATGGGAATCCACTGCATGCATGAGTGCCCCTACTAATATTGGTAATTGCACCCTAGTCTAATTGTGTATCCAAAACTAAAGATATAAAAATTTTATTTAGAACTTTGAATATAGAAAAAAAAGGTTCAAAAATTGGAACTAGGATGAGGATGGACTACTCACTAACAACACGTGCACATACAATTGAAGGTACAACCAAACATGTACCTATCAAATATTTCTTTTTAGAGTGAGTAAAGCTTAGGAAAAATAGAGGGAAATGCGACTGCATCTAGTAGATATGATAAGCAAACAAGGACCAGAGGTGAAAAAGTCAAAAGAAAATTTTGTAGACGCATGGAATTTTTCTTGCCGAAGGAGGATCATGCTCTTATGATGATGAGAGCATAGGAGACATAGAGGTGCCACTCAGGTATAAGCATATGGTGAAACAATGGGTACCTAAGTAACTACCTCCTATAGATGTTGAATTCATTGTCAACAATAAGACATATCGCATTACACCATCCTCCCTGCATGACCTGGGGCTATTTTCCATGGATGGAATAACTGTAAAACACAATACATTAACTGAATTGATGGACTATGTCGAACCATGTTACAATTATAACGATTGGATGCGTCTGGTCCAGTACATGCAAAGTATGCAAAGATATGCACTCGCCGCAAATTATATACAACTAATAAACAAGGATAAAAATAAGGGAGTGACTATCTATATTGATGGAAGGCCTAAAGCTTCTGACAATATCCGATGGTATTAATAAAAAAAATATCATTAAGGTGAACAAGGAACATTCTAGCTTATTAGATCGTTCAGATCAAACTCTCGACGTCCTAGAAAAGATCAATATCCTTATGTCACAAATTAACACATATAAGGTAATAACCATAATTTAAAGTGTTTTTTTCTAATGTACTCATATGTTCAATTATGAAACTTTTTTCTTTAACTTTTACATTATATCACGAAAAAACATTTTATTTTTTATAAAGGATTTTTGGAGCTTGTTCAGCCCAGTGTTGGTAGTAGTGGTGCTGCAGAGACGCCACAGAGTCCTGATGTGGGCGGTCATACAACTACTAGAGTACTATTTACCTCTCCATATTCCACACCTAATTTAGATAGGAGCCATGACACGCACCACCAGACATCCACACATCCATCAAAGTCTAGAGATGGTGACAGAGATGAGGTTGATGATGTGGTTGACATGGTTGCATTTCCTGGAGCTAGACGTGTGACAAGCATAGGGACCCTTCCATGCACATTTTTGGTCGACGATAATGGACTTCCATTAAAACGAATAAGACTCCCAGGTAGTTTTTCATATTTTAATTGTTTCATGTTGTCCATCTCATACACAAATCATCTAGATTATTAATTTTAAATTAATGATCATATCTTTTTGTGTGTAGGACCATTTTTATAGGCACATAGACAGCAAGGCCTTGTTGATTTTTGGGGCAACCTTACGCATGAGGTGGAATTGCCAGAATTCCAACTCAAAAAAGGAACTTATGGATTATCTTGAAGGCCTCTTTGGAGTAGACATGTTCACTAAAAAAGAGGTCACCTCTGCAGCGAGAGAATATTTAAAATATACACGGGATGTTTATAGATGAATCCTGGTAGGAAATCCTAGGTATGAGCGTCCTCCCTCAATTCCAGATAGGGAGTGGAAGGCATTCATTGATGATGCAAAAGAAAAGATTTTGAAAAAATTAGGAAAAAAAATAACTGGTACACTAAGGTAAATTACAATATTTTGATTTCAATACCAGCTTTAATTTTCTTTAGATATAAATAAAAGTGTGGTTATATATAACATACTTGAAAATTTTGATGATAGGTTGCCTGACACTTCGAAGGAAACCAAAGAAAGGATTGTCAAACATGGCCAACACAAGCTAGGCCAGGGAGGCTACTCGAGGTTACAGTCACGAATCGTAAGTACCCAAACATCTTAAGAATATTATTTGTATTTCCTTAGAACTTTCAGGTAATTATAGCCAAAAACATTAAAAAATCATACCCTTATGCAATGCAGGGCGACGACTTGGGAACTGAAACCATGGAGGAAGACCTCCAACTTGGTTACAAGTATGGTTATAAAGTCATGGTTGATTGTAGGAAAAGCATGGGGTAGACCCCAAGATCCAGTTTGTGGGATAAGGTAAATAAAAATCAGTCCACATTAACCTTTCATTACTTATAAAATACGTAAATGTTTAATATCGTCCATAATTTAATGTCTTACTTTGTTTTAATCAGGGGAGAAACACTATCAACGAAACCAGTAGTACTTAATAATATACTACTGGGTCATAAGATCATGGTTCTCCCCAGCAACCCCATCTCAGTGGAGTGTAGCCCCAAGATGTTTCTGTGACTGAGGCCCACGACGGTAAAATGGTTGTATATTAATCATATACTTAATAATTTTGTACTTATAAATTTTGATGTTTCAATGGTCGAGAATGTCATAGTTGATCCTCCTTGAACTGAAGATCAAGTGAACAAGGCATCCATTCCAATGGTGCCGACTAGAGGACCAGGTAAATAAATACATTGCAAAGTTTTTTTTTACTATTAACGAACTACTTCAATGATATTTAAAAATTGGCTATATAAATTTAATGTTTTTTGTTTTTGTAGTTGATGGCCCTTCACAGAAGCATCCACACCGTGGGTACGAGACCATACGTACTCGGCATGAAAGGACTGAAACACCATCAGCTGTTGAAGATCACCCAGTAAACGAAGACATGGAGATGGATGAATTACTTAAGACCTGGAAAACACAAAAGAAGACTAAAAGAAATTGATGATGTCTAATAATTTTATAAGACAATTAGATGTACATTATATAGTTGAACATGTAATGATGTATATAATGCATTGACATTATGGGTACTTTTTCATCTTATAATATACACAAGGTTATTTCTATGGCTTGTATATATTTGTGAATGTAATTTTGTTATAAACTTAATGATAATTTCAGCTTCTCTTAGAGTTGGTATATATTGATTCAATACTCCTTGGTTCTATTGGTTCTATTGGTTCTATTGGCCTTGAAATACAATTTCTGCATCAATTTGTGGCTCCATGGATATCATCCTAGCAATTTGAATGCATTGGTAAACGTGAAATTTAAGAGATTGAATTGTTCAAGTTTGGATTTAAATTTTACATGCTTGTTTTTGTGTGGGTTTCAAGAGTTCCAAACTTGTATCTCTTTGTCTTTTAAGAATTGTAATCTCTTTGTATTTTAAGATATACCATGAGAATCCAAGCAGGACCTGGTGCCTTGTGCTTGGGATATGGAGTCTAGGCAACAAATAGAACTTGAAAATCAATAAAGAAGATGTGACAAAACCACCAAACAACAAGTGCTATTAGTCAAGGATAGATCGGATATATATATGTGTGTGTGTGTAACAACCATATGAAATGCTCAACAAAGACACAACAAAACATCCATAAAATTCTTGCACCCACATAAGAAATCAAGGATGATATTAGAGTAAGAGAGATAACCTTTTATTGAATGATCAACCCTTAAGCTATCTCCTTTAGAAGGGGCACAAACTATCTCAATTATTCTTATTTTTTTAAATAAATATAGGTTTGTTGGGTCATATCAGGAGTACAAATTCTCTTTGATATCTCATCAAAAGTTGAAATTCTTACAGTAACTTCCTTGCATTATGAAGAGAATGAATAATAATGTTGTTAAGTGACAAAGTACAAAGAAAATTCATGCTTAACCACCTTATCAAGAACCCTACTGGCCTCCTCAATGTTTATTAATTCTTGCAAAGAGCATCCATTAATGTAGTAAATGTTACAAAATTAGGATTGTAGCCCTTGGACACCATCTTGTCCAAAACATTGTAAGCTTCCTCCCACCTACCTTCTTCACTACTTCAGTTTTTCTTCCTCCAATTGCATGTGAACCAAATGATTTACAACACCCATCTCTTTTAAGATTCTACACAATATTAAACTATCTATATAAACCCAAATGCCAACAATAATCATTGATCCAAGGAGTTAAAAGTTCATTGGTTGCACAAGGGGCCAATCTTCCCAGGTAATTGTTAATGTTATTATTGCACTTCCTTCATAAGCATCAATTTGCAAATTGTCCTAAGAATTATTTTCGCTATACACTAATGGAACCTTTATCTAAAAGGTATTGGTGATTCCCCATTCCTCCTACTATGCAAAACCGACCTAGAATTTATGGCAGCCTTCCAAAGTTTTAACCATTAAAGGGGAAAATTGGATTAAATACTTATTGTAAGGATTATAACATCAAATTGAGTTATGCACTAGTGATGATTCAATGGGTGTATTGTATCCAACTACCCTATTTATTTCAACAAAAAAATGGATATTTGGTTACGAGAAATAATCACAAACATAGTTCATTATCACAACTGTAGATTTTAGAAATTGTGTGTAATCACTCTATTGAATACATTGCAATAATTTTGTGTATACATTGTATTATCACAATTGTAGATTTTAGAAATT
>JZKD02S2115909.1:89332-99763 GCA_000966675.3 Picea glauca
ACTATCTATATAAACCCAAATGCCAACAATAATCATTGATCCAAGGAGTTAAAAGTTCATTGGTTGCACAAGGGGCCAATCTTCCCAGGTAATTGTTAATGTTATTATTGCACTTCCTTCATAAGCATCAATTTGCAAATTGTCCTAAGAATTATTTTCGCTATACACTAATGGAACCTTTATCTAAAAGGTATTGGTGATTCCCCATTCCTCCTACTATGCAAAACCGACCTAGAATTTATGGCAGCCTTCCAAAGTTTTAACCATTAAAGGGGAAAATTGGATTAAATACTTATTGTAAGGATTATAACATCAAATTGAGTTATGCACTAGTGATGATTCAATGGGTGTATTGTATCCAACTACCCTATTTATTTCAACAAAAAAATGGATATTTGGTTACGAGAAATAATCACAAACATAGTTCATTATCACAACTGTAGATTTTAGAAATTGTGTGTAATCACTCTATTGAATACATTGCAATAATTTTGTGTATACATTGTATTATCACAATTGTAGATTTTAGAAATTTTGTGTAATCAGTTTATTGGATATATTTGCAAGAATTTTGTGTATAATGTCTGTGAGTTTTGTAAAAAAAATTTAAAGTGTAAACGTTCTTTGTGTGATGTATGCAAGTGAAAAATGATAATTGTAGTTTAGTGGTTTTATTATTTTTATAGTAATTATGTTGTAAGAAATTTCACTATGAACCAATTATAAAGTGTCATTAGTCCTATTTGTTATTTTTGAATCTCCATGGCCATAAAATCAATTTTCAAGATCAACATGGAAGTTTTTGCATTAGTGATAGTTTTTTTTTTTGTAAATAAAAAAGGGAGTTTCCTATTACCGAGCTTTTAGATTACAAAAATGCCACATGTCAATAGTCTACCACATGTTCCGCCAAATTAGCGGAGACTGGAATAGGTGGAAGAATGTGGTGTCAACAGGTAGCGGATCGAGTTCTTATTGAACTGTTCTATGCATATAACCCTTCCAAACGGAAACCCGAGCAAGTGGCGGGTCAAGTTATTACTGAAATGTTCTATGCATCTAATAAAAAATACCAACTGAAAAAGGATGACAAAACTGTAAAATTGCATCATCACAATACAGAGAGCTGAGTTGAGAGTGTGAGAGGTGACCATAGTAAATAAATTACACAATATCACCTGGGGGCATGTCATTTAGAGCACTGCTGAAGGGGTCGTCCCCGGGCTAGAGCACGAAAGGCATCGCACATGTTGGGTAATGCTGAGTTGCAGGTGCATTCGAGAAGGCATCATAGAGCATGTCAATCTGCTAGTGCACGAGGGTATCCTGATGTATCTGGTCAGCCATTTGGTTCCTTAGCTCGAAGACGAGCTCGAGTTCCTCCGGATGAAAGAAAGGTGGTGGAGCATGGAAGAAATCAAGGAGAGTCATAAGTGGTGGAGGTGCCAAGACTAGGTGACCCTCCACCTCTGCACCCAAGGTGTCCATAGCCTCCACCACCTTGACCTCCTTCGCCACTGTCTCGACTTGGTTGTCTGTGTTATGAATTGAGGTCGCAGAGTCTAGATGGACAAATTCCTCCTCAATTATGCATGTGCACCGTTCCATGGCAGCTGGTGTAAATTTGTTGAACCTGCACATAATATATCTAGCTAAAGAATAATACACACATTTGCAGAGATAATTGGAAAAAGAAGAAGAAGGAGAGAAAGAATAGAAGAATTTTCATTAACCATTTTCCACACTCAAATAATGAATAATTTACAATAGATATAGGATAGATGAGTATCTAATGTGCCATAGTGGTGGTCTAGAGTGACCTGGACACACACCAACAGTTACGAAAGTGAACTTCCACCTAGTCTAGTCTCTTAGGCAGTTACAAGAGTGAACTGCCACCTAGCTGAGTTAACTAATCAACCAGTCTTCAGTTAACTGACTGAAACTGAGTGAAGTGAGGAGTAGATCAATGAATAAATGGTAATGCATCAATCTGGTGATGATCTCGAGTCAAGTGCGCATTATCATGGTGATGATACCAACGTTGCATGGTCACAAAACCAATGCAACATGTAAACTCAACTCAACTAGTCACACTAGAGTGTTAACTAAAAGAGAATATTCTCTAGGTGGAGTATTCTCCCCTAAAATATAGGAGACTGGATAATGACTAATTATGACTAATAAACAAGGAAAAACCTTAGGAAAAATAAATCCTAGGTGTGTGTGAAGTAACTCCAACACCCCCCTTGAACATCACTATTGTGAAAATAAAGAATGGGTCCCGACAACAAGGCCATGTTAGGTACCCAAATACAAAAGAAACACTGAAATAAATTAGGAAAGAGGGAAAACCCCATGGGAACCCCCCCCCCCCCCCCAAATTACAATGCATAAAAAAAATGAGAAGTAACAAAAAACAATTGCTAAGCATCCATGTCCTTCACTCCAAGAAGACCACACAACTGTGCAAGTTTGTGCTCGTTGAAGATTTTGTTGAAGATGTATATGTCTAC
Organism: Picea glauca; assembly: GCA_000966675.3. NCBI lineage: Eukaryota > Viridiplantae > Streptophyta > Pinopsida > Pinales > Pinaceae > Picea > Picea glauca. The sequence continues at coordinate 91,849 of JZKD02S2115909.1, forward strand.
ACGGATTTGATGAAGTATATGCACCATTGAGATGTCCACACATATCTAATTTCTCTTGTTATAATGAAAATATCCAAATAAAGTTTGGATGAAATTTTGAAAACCGTGCAGTCGTTTCCAGAATAACGCTGAAATTTTGTTGATTTTAAAACGATCATAACTTCACTTCCCAGACTCCGTTTTGGATGATTTTTTTTTTAAATTGGATTTTTTCCCGAGAGGAATTCAAATATCTAATTTGTTTTTGAAACTTTTGCTCAGAAAATATCATAATTGAGTCTAATGTGCGTGGCTCCCTTTTTGTCTCATGAGATGCATGCATTGCGTATGGAAAAGTGTCTGCATGTGACCCTTGAGATGCATTCCATATATCTTCCACATCAAATTCAGAAAACAAATATGAAATGGAGTATACATCATCTTCAATTAATGGAATACAACTTTGTGCAAAAACTTTTGTAGAAGACTCTTCATAATAAGAAGCTTGATCTTCTGATGGCTTCTCTTCTGGCTTTATCTTTTCAACCTCTTGCATGAAATATTCACAATCTTATTTATTCCCAAATAGAACCTCCAATATGGCCCATAATTCATTTGGAGTTGATTCTTGTGAGTCATCATATACTTGGTGGAGAATTTCGAGAGAGATAGACAAGAAGATAAATCCTATGGCCATATCTTGTCTATTGAGAAAGTCATTTTTCTCATCGACGGAATCAGGCTCTACTTCCGTTTCCATGGTTATTTGGTATAAGCCTCTACTTCTGAGAAGAATTAGAACCTTTGGCTTCCACTCCAAATAGTTATGAGGTGTGAGAAGTATTATCGGTGAGTAAAACATAAATTCCATATTTGATGCGTTCTTCAATCTTCAGTACCTACAAAAATAATTTGGTGTAGATTTTTCTTAGCATTATGTCGGCTCTGATACCATGTAAATGTGTTGAACCTGCACATAATAGATCTAGAGCTAAACAATAATACACACATTTGCAGAGAGAATTGGAAAAAGAAGAAGAAGGAGAGAAAGAATAGAAGAATTCTCATTAATCGTTTTCCACACTCAAAGAGTGAATAATTTACAATAGATATAGGATACATGAGTATCTAATGCACCATAGTGGTGGTATAGAGTGATCTGGACACACACCAATAGTTACGAGAGTGAACTTCCACCTAGTCTATTCTCTTAGGCAGTTACGAGAGTGAACTTCCACCTAGTCTAGTCTCTTAGGCAGTTACGAGAGTGAACTGCCACCTAGTTGAGTTAACTAGCCAACCAATTTTTAGTTAATTGACTGAAACTGAGTGAAGTGAGGAGTAGATCAAGGAATCATGGGTAATGCGCCAATATGGTGATGATCCCAAGGCAAGTGCGCATTAGCATGGTGATGATCCCAATGTTGCATGGTGACAAAACCAATGCAGCATCTAAACTCAACTCAACTAGTCAAACTAAAGTGTTAACTGAAAGAGAATATTCTCCAGGTGGAATATTCTCCCCTAAAATATAGGAGACTGGATAATGACTAATTATGACTAATAAACAAGGAAAAACCTTAGGAAAAATAAATACTAGGTGTGTGTGAAGTAACTCCAACAACTGGGGCTCTTGTGCTTGTTGGATTATGGCTGGGGGGCTGCCAATCATTCGACACTGTGAAGAGGAGGGATTCTGGAGGAACCTGGATGGGTTCCTCTGGAATATCCTCCTCAACGTATGCCATTGGCAGTGTTCTTGGTTTCTCCCATCGTTGAGTCCGAGCAATGGACAGGGCATGCTCCAAGCCAAAAACAAGACTCACAAGCCATTCTAGTTGCTAATATCTAGTTGCTCATATCCTTTTTATCTTCTGGTCATTGAGTAATGTTCTTCATTTTATTATCACACATCCATACTTTATTAAACATTGAGTAATTTGGTAAAGTGGGTTATCTCTTTACTTATTGTTGTTAGCTTAGATCTAGGAACTTCTATGGAAGTCCCACTATGTATTACACTAGTGGTATTCTTTTAGTCCCTTTGACCTACTATTCTGGTCATTTGTTGGACATAAATTAAATTATCTTATCTTATCTGACATGCTCATGCAACCAATTTACAAGTACTTCTTCGAATGCTACCAAATTATTATAATCACGTTCGTACCTATGAAAAGACTCTGATTACTAAATTTTTTGGCCTACATGTTGTCAAACCAACTGGAGGGCATAAGGTACTTTATTAGGTTTCTTGTTCTACATGCAATGTCATATGATTGTCCTTATTCTCCAGGATAACATTTCAATATTTGAGGTTTAACTATATATAGATCTTTGCAAATTCTATGAATAAGATTTGTTTTCAAGGTCTAGAGTATTTAAAAATGTTCTCGTTGCAGTAGTTGTCTCTAAGACCGTGTATTACAGTATTACCCAATGCAAAACTGTTTTTTCAAGTCCTTTTAAAGTTGAAATATCATCTCTAATAAATTGAAATGGGAAATTGAACAGGTCCATTTTATAGTTATGGGTAATATGTTCTTCTCAGAGCTGCACATACATAGATGCTTTGATCTAAAAGGTTCATCTCAAGGTTGCTCAACAGACAAAGTTGAAATTGAAGAAACAACAACTCTCAAGGATCTGGATTTGGACTTTGTCTTTTACCTTGAACCATCTCGATGTCAGGCACTTATAACACAAGTTCATTAAGCCTATTCTCTTATTGTTATGGGTGTTTTTTTCTTTGCTTTTGATTAGTGGACATTTTACATTCAGGGATTTTATGTTTTAGACATCTTAAATTTGTTTGGATTCTGAATATTTTTGGCATATTTCAATGTAAAAGTACTCATGGATATTAACCCTTTATAATATTAAATGACATATTTTATCATTGAAAGCAAAGTGCATAACTCTTTTTCTTTGAATTTAAACCTCGTTAAAACACTTTGAATGTGACAAAAGATTCCCACCTGTCATCTACAAAAGTGATGAGTTCTGGAAAAGGCTTGCATTTTCTTTGTGAGTAATTGTTGATTCATCATCTGGAAAGTTAAAAATTAAATAGAATATTGTGCGTTTGTTCTTCATGTCCCCAGAGAGATTTAAACTTAAAATTTTCATTTTTGTGGAAATTATCTTTTTAATATGCGAGTGTTAATTGTCCTTGAATTGTAAATGGAACCCACTCGGAGGAGGAAACATTCAGGGTTGTTAATTTTTAGACATCTTAAATTTGTTTGGATTTTGAAGTTTTCTGGCATGAATGGCATCCTCTGAGGATTAGCAGGTAAAATTATTGATGAATAACCCCTTGATAATATTAGATACCATATTTGATCATGAAAGAAAAGTGCATAATCCTTTTCATTTGAATTTAAACCTCCTTGTCTCCTTAAAAGACTTTGCATGTGCCAAAATATTCTCGACCTGTCATTGACAAGAGTGATGAGTTCTGGAAAAGGCTTTTTTTTTCTTTGTGTGCAACTATTGATTCATAATCTGGATAGTTAAATAGAATATTGTGCCTTTGTTCTCCATGTGCCTTGCCAGATATAAATTTAAAATTTGCATTTGTTGTGGAAAATATTGTTTTATTATTTATCTGCAATTGTTAGTGTCCTTGAATTGTAAATGGAACCCACCTAGAGGAGGAAACATGGGCTAGACATCTTATAGAAAACAACACAAAATGTGGGAAACTCCAGGAAATGGGAAAGTCTCAGGAAATAGGAAAAGAAACTAACATCATAAAATAATATCTTTGACTTTTCAGTCTATTGTTTCATCATTCATCCACTTTAGTACACAAGTTGCGTAAAATTCAAATGCCTAGATGATAGAATTGTCATTGTTGTCTTTCATATCAGATTTGAAATATCAAATCGTTGTTCAGATTCATATCAAAACATAGGTTAAAAAATCTAAAAGGTGAAAATAGAGCAGGAAGTTGTGCGCTAGTATCATAAGTACAACAAAATGACTAATGGCACCATTGTAAATTAGAGAACATTTCCCTCCGTATGCTTAAAAACACCATTATTTTTAAATGCTTGGTTGTTAACTGTTTTCACTGTTTATAGTTTTTTATATGGTTTAGTATTTCTTAGGGTATATTGTAGTTCAATATTGTACTTGTGTTTTATTAGTGAATTTTTATTAATGAATGTTATAGATTTTTGGCAAATTTTTTTGCTCAAAAATCCTTTTATAATTGGCTCAACATACTGTGAATAAGGGCATCAATTTTTATTTATTTTAAATAAATATAAGTCATCGCAAGAGCAACGAATTCATGGAATATTGCGACGAGTGCAAGGAATCTTGCGACAAAATTGCTATACAATCGACGAGAAATTCTCGTTGATTGTATAACAATTTCATCACAACATTCCTTACACTCGTCGCTCTTGCGATGATCCCTTCGATAGCTAATTCGTCACAAGATTATTCATCTTGTTTCTCTTGTGACGATCTTGCTAACTTGTCGCTCGTGCGACAATCTCCCTACCTTGTCGCTCTTGTGATGATCACCTTACCTTGTCGCTCGTGCGACAATCTCCCTATATTGTTTCTCTTGTGACGATCTCCCTACCTTGTCTCTCTTGCGACGATCTCCCTAACCTGTCTCTCTTGCGACGACCTCCCTAGCTTGTTGCTCCTACGACGATCTCCCTACCTTGTCTCTCTTGCGACGATTTTGATTACTAGTCACTCTTGCGACGATTTCCCTTCCTTTTCGTGCTTTCGACGATTTCCTACTTTGTCGCTCTAGTGAAGATACCCCTTCTTTGTCGCTCGTGCAACAATATCTCTTCTTTGTCGCTTGTGTGACAACTTCCTAGTTTTGTCGCTCTTGCGACGTTGTTTCAGGTTCGTCGCACTTGCCAGGCCACGTGAAGCGACATTTGGGAGACCCAAGATTCGTCACAATATCCACTACATAACGCCGCAAGAGCGTCAAAAGAGTCATCGCAAAATGACCCAAATTTACTAGTGTCTTTCATGGTTTCATCCTCCATTAGCCATTGAATATTATCAACAGAGCTCTATTCTCCACTCTTCACTTTTCTCTGAGGATTTAGATCTAAGGTTGCCATTAATTAAATGTTGCAAGTTAATAGTTGAGCATCTAATTATGATATAAGGAACATTAAGATTGTTGGTTGATGAGATTGTTGGCTAGCATCTTTTTGCTTCATGACACCATTAATCATAGATAGAATCCCCCCTCAACTAATGTAACACACCTTAAGGGTCACTCATACCCTTAACAGAATCTTCATTGCATAAATTGGTTGGGTTTGTAGGTGTGCTTATGTAGGCCATAGGAATCATACATAGCCTTGGCAAACTACCCCTCTCTTACTTCTTGAACATATACTTGTTGAATGGACATTGGATTGCATGGAAACCTATCAAGGGAATGTTTAAGAAAAAACATAAAGTCCTTTAATTGTTATCTCTTTTCATTGATTTTGGAATTTCATAGTTCAAGTCTTCATGGGTATATTATCTCCAACTCATTGAGGTTTTTCAGATTGTTTTTTCTTTTTCATGTTCGTATAAATCGTTTCATATGTGAGTTAAATAAATGTCATTTAACATATGTGTGTGTGTGGGGGGAGAGGATTTAAATAATGGACAATCCATATATGTTTTGATGAATGGTGTTTAGAGCTTGAATTGAAGCTTATTATTTTAAGGAGTAAGTACACTTTAGAGTGTAGAGATTACACACATATTCATTTCGACATTTAAACTAGCAAGCACCCAAGTCTCCATTGGATAATGTTGCCTTGAAGGAGTATAGTCAATATGGTAAGAAGAGGATAATCATAATTCTTCTTCCATTTGATTAATAAAAAGATTGAGTACTGGGTTCATGCACCACTTATAATTGCTTCTTCTTATATCTGCATTGGCCTAGAAATAGAGCATTACAATCATAACTAAACACACACATCGAAATGTGATGATGTCTCAACCTCTAGAACCTTGAGATATCTAGTTCAATTGGATATCTACGCTCAAAGGAGTTGAATTGAAGATAGAGTTCTTAATGAAAGAGTATTTGCATATTCTTGGTTTTTATGAGCCTGATTACTATTGTGTTATAAGTTTCTTGTTTTGTACATACTACATGAAGAACAAAGGCCTTGTAGCAATTCACAAGATTGATAGCTCTGTATAAGTGTGAGAACAAAGAATAAAAAATTAATTATGCATGGCATTCATGTTGGTGAAGTAAGTGGATTATAAGTCCCTCCATTATGGATCAATTGATCTCACCTAAACTACAAAAATGTCTTGATATGTAATGATGACTCTCAATTTCACTCTTATTCTAATATATTATTTTTATATATCATCACCCTCCATCACGTCCTCCCATGATACATGTATTTTGGGTGAAATCACAAATTTACACTCTTTAATTTGAGTTTTTGAATGTATAAGTTGATTTAGCTTAGCCTTCAAAAACCCAAGGGCATCTAGAATATAAAATATGTAATCTAAACTAATGCAATTCCATCCATCTTTCTAAATTTGTGACCAATTTTTTAACAAAATTAATGAAAGAATAAAAATTAGAAAATTTAAAATTCTTTTTGAGATTATAACCAAAATTAATAACTTATGATAATATAATTTTCATTTATCATGTTAATTTAAAATCTTCTCCGTTTAAAAGAAAATCCTCACAATCTAAACTTATTTAATCTTATTATACCCATAAAAAAAATATTTTTAATAAAATGATCTTAAATTTATTTTAAAAATAAATTAATTTAAAATCTTTTAATTAATTCGTATTAAACAAAATAATTTAATTTTATTTAATTTTATTATTCCCATAAAAATGATCTTAAATTTATTTTAAAAATAAAATAATTTAAACCTTTTAATTAATTCGTAGTAAACAAAATTTATGCTCAACTCCCAAGTACATTCTAACAAAACACATTATAACAGATTCACTTTGCATCAATTAACACAGGGCGGTTGTTTAAACATCACAAAGTGTTCCGACATCAATATTTGAAAACTAGAACCAGCAAATAGAAATGACAGACCTTCACTCTGATATCTAACAAACATTTTACCCATTTGTGTGTAACAGATTACATGATTACCTACACTAGTCTATAAAAATGAGACCAGGACTCGCCCGCAAGCGACTTCTGCCCTCTCTTTTTACAACTTAACCTTTGATCACCACTTCGCGGGCGCCTACACTTTCTTCCATTCTTGGCATCTTGCTGAATGTATCCACGCTCCCATTCCCGGGGCCATTATTGGCACCTGCGTTATACTCTTCGTATGCGGAGGTATGGACACCTAGAGCGGCCCTGCCGGAGGGATCCAGATTGTGAGCCCACCCTTCATCCCATTCCACTGCTTTTGCGCTGCTACAAGCCACGCTCGGCCCGCCCGGAACCGTCAACCGTGCTGCGTTCTGCAAATTATAACATCCAACCATAAGAATTTTAGGCTTACAAAAACTGCTAAGCTAGATCCTCATTCCTGAATCGTACTTACCTGAGGATAAAATCTTTCAAATATCGTCCTGTAGTAGTATGCCTCCTTTGTAGTGGGAGTATTATGGGGGAATATATATTTGGCATTGCCCAGCATCGTATCTGACACCTGCACAGTACATCACAAGAACACATAATTAGTTTACTTTGGTAATTTATTTAGCATGCGATTAGGCCAAAATCACAGAAAGGTATGTCACAGACATGCTCTGCCGCATGTGATTTCAAGCCATCAATCCAACTGTACCCAACCCCATCGCTGAATTGCTCCTTTTGTCTGTACAGAATGTGCTGCAATACCACCGCAAAGCCTACTACTGTTAAAATTCAAACTCTTTACCCGGCCCGGAATTTAGAAGAAATAAATCAACGGTAGAGGCCGCTAGTTT
>JZKD02S2115909.1:115195-135922 GCA_000966675.3 Picea glauca
TTATTGTATGGTATTTTGCAGTTGCTACACTACTATAATAGACCCTCTATGTCGATAGATGCATTAGTGTCAGTCCCACCATTGATGCAACAATAGAGGCAACATGTTCATTCGGTGTAACACATACAATGGTATGTGTCACATTTGATAAATTCACCATAGTGATTTCTTTATTTTATGGCATCCTCAAATATAATCTTCTTGTGTTTCTACGGGTCATGGTACCATACGGTGATGAGCAATGTCCAGCTGGGATGGACAAGTCACCACCTTCACAAGTATCACGCATTGAGTTAAATCTTGTTTAAATCTCAAATTTGTTTTATTTATTTTTTGAATTTTACTTTTTGGTACTAATAACAATATTATTAATACGTATGCAGGTTGCATCACTTCTCTCCAGCTACAGGGCTAGTCCAGTCCTTTGGATCCCTTCCATGACTCTTGAGTTACCTCTTTCCAACCCAAGGCTTTTACCATCCCTTGTACAACCTGTGGGGGTTTATCGCCACTCACCCCCAACATATTTCATATCCCATCCATCCACTGTGGTTGCACCTGCAAGCCACCCATCCCCACCACCTCTTCCATCACATCCATCCACAGTGGATGCACCCATATGCCACCCACCCCCACCACCATTTCCATATGTGATATCCACCGAGGTTTCCACAATAGATGTTGCCTCGGAGAAAGTTGTACAACCGAGCACTCCACCTGCCAGTGACTCTCCATCGTTGCACGAGTTATTCACAGTGAGATGATGTGTCGATGATCAATTTTTATGTATCATGAATGGAATTGATTTTATGCGTATTTGTTTAAATTTCATGATTTGATCCGTGTAATGGATGTAGGGTGGCACCGTTGGGATATTAGGGTCGCGGAGGAGGGTAACACCCTCACGATTGTTAGTATCATTTACGGTGAGTTGACTTAGGTTGAATTACAAAGTATCATTTTGTAAGTCTTTTAATTCAATGTGGAAAAAAACTTATTAGAATGTTGTTTCTCTGTCTAGTCTTTAGAGCAAATAACCACTCCCAAGCGCAAAACCACTTGAGATTCTTCTTCGAGTAAGAGAAGAAAGATCAATTTCCTGGATGCTCTTGATAGTTGTGAGGGTGGAAGTGGTCAATGAGTGACCAATGAATGTCATTTGGCATCTAAGCCACCATATGAAATTTTTCTATGTTAGAGCACTTGTCGTTGTTTTTTATATTGGGCATGATGTGTCATTTTGTAAAAAAATGTACAGTTTAGATGATGTTGAACACACACACACACACATTTCATGGCATGATTTTTTTGAATTTAATTGTTTGTTTATTTGATGTTGACGAATGTATGGTCCTTAGCTAGATTTGGGTAAACATGTGGCTCTTTTTTTGCTAGTTACAATCATGTGGAATGTATGTCATACAAACCATTGATATTATCAATCCTTCTTTCTCCCTTATTGTATCACTCAAACCACTCTAATCAATATCTTGTAAAATTCATGGTTAAATATATCAAACTTAGGTATATGCACGTGCCCAAATTATTAAAATCATATGATAAAAATGAAACATAGATATAAGTGAGACTTACTGCGAGGGTTATGGGAGAACTTGATGAACTTGTGAATATTTCAAAGAAAATTTTAAGGGATAAATTTCGGCATTTGGCTATTTTCCACTTAATGTATTAAAGAAAAAACACTATTCACCAATTTCCATTTTATCCAAAAGTGTTAATGCCAAAAAACCATTTCAACTATAACGTACTAATGGAAACCTATAAGGATGGATTTGCATCTTAATATGGTCTTAACAATGTTGAAAAGTACATCCAAACAAATTTATTATAAATGATCTATTTTTCCTTTTGCAATTTTCCTCTTAATCGTGTCATGTTTCAAAACCAAACTACATTAGGTCTTATGACACCTAATTGACCTTGCCTTTCCTTGGCTTCACTTGACTTGACTTGCCTTGCCATGACTAGCCTTGCATTTCCTTTCCTTATCTTGACTTGTCATGCCATGCTTTTCCTTTCCTTTCCTTTCCATGCATTTCATTTCCTTGCCTTGTCTTTCCATACCTAGAACTAGGCCTTTCCTTGCCTTACCATGTCTAGCCTTTCCTTGCATTTCATTTCCTTTCCTTGCCTTGTCATGCCATGACATGCCTTGCCTTGTCATTCCTTGCCTTTCCATGCCATGCCTTTCCTTTCCTTTCCTTTCCTTGCCTTATCTTGCCTTGTCTTGTCTTGCATTGTCTTACAATGTCTTTCCTTTCCTTATATTTCCATGCCTTTCCTTGTCACATCTTTCCTTTCCTTGCCATGTTTTTCCATGCCTTTCCTTGTCTTGTATTGTTCATAGCCATGTATTTATTTTCCATGTATTTTCTTGCCTTTCCTTTCCTTGCCATGCCTTGACTTTCCATGTCCTCCCTTGTCTTTCCATACCTTGCATTGACTTGCCTTGCCTTTCCATACCTATACCTAGACCTTTCCTTTCCATGCCTTTCCTTGCTTTTCCTTTCCATGTCTAGCATTGCCTTGTGTTTCCTTGCCTTTCCTTGACTTTCCATGCCATGCCTTTCCTTGCCATGCCTTGCCTTTCCTTTCCATGCCTTGAATTTTTTTGAATTTCCTTGCATTTCCTTTCTTTTCCTTGTCTTTCATTGTCTTTCCATGCCTTGTATTTCCTTGCCTTGTCTTGTGATGACTTGTATTATTGTGCCTTTCCTTTCCTTTCCTTGTCATGCCTTGCCTTGCCAAGTATTTCCTTGCATTTCCATGTTTTTTCATGCCTTGCATTGCCTTGTATTGTGCCTTGCCATGTCTTTCCTTGCCTTACCTTGCCATGTCTAGCCTTGCCTTTCCATGCCTTTTCTTGATTTTCCATGCCATTCCTTTCCTTTCCATGCCTAGCCTTGTCATGCCATTCCTTTCCTTTCCATGCCTGGCCTTGTCACGCCTTTCATTAAACCAACATTGACAATGTAGCATATAATGTCAATAGTTCAATATATTTTATATGTTTTGTAATAAAGTCCAACCTCCTCGATTTCGAGACTGTAGCATTTATGTAAAAAGCACTAATTGCAAAGAATAATGTATACCATATAAACAAAAATTGAACTTGCTTCTCAAATCAATGTGGAATGAGGTTTGTTCATAACATTACATATAAACATGTTATCCTTAGTTTGCAATATATTTTTTAATTGTTTCCTTAAAGGTTCTTGACATGTGATATATTCATTAATACTAATAGTTAATATAAATAATGTGGTGTTGATGTTGAGTTCCAAATATTACTAGGGATACTGAGATCTCTTCATTTATCACCTTCATATATACATATATCGAGTTGTGGGTCAAGTTGTCTTGATAACTTTCCATTTGATCATAGATTTTAATCTTTTCTCTTCAACCACTATTATTTTGAGAGTTGGGCATATGTATAGATTTGACATCATTTCTTCCTATGGAATTCCTTTATGACCTTGGACCAACAAATTTTTAAGACTTATTTTACATGTGTGTGCCCTTAAAATAATGTTGTATTTCCATCCACAACCACATTGAAGATCTTTGGAAAGCCTATGCTATTTTAGTGGTAACTTAGAAATGTGGCCCTTTAGCTATTTGTGTAAATTATGCATCAAGTCCTATGGCAATTTGCTTCTCAAGTTTCAACTTCAAAGGTTTCAAATGCTTTATGGATTCTAACAAACATATGTGATTTTTTCAACACATTGATGGAAATTGCGTTCAATAAATGGTAGGATAATATGTCTCAGTTGATCTCCATTCTTGGTAATAATGACTTGATTAATGGTACTTGGTAGGATTCAATCACATTAAGTTAACATTTGAAAACAATATATCATTGGAGGATAAGATTAAGGTGTAAATTGAAAACTTTGGAGTTTTATGGTTTGAAGGGACATACATATGCCATAAAGTAGTGATCTCGTATTTGGTTTATATGGTTCTCTATATTCCAATTACTTAGATATTATGATTCAGGGGTGTATTATTTGTTAAGGTTGAGGCTTAATTGTAGAATGTTTAATGTTTGTCTTTATATCATGACAAGGATGTTGATTTGAATTATATGGTAAAGTAGAGAGCTACCTAAGCATAACTTAGGTGCACCAACAAAACTGAAGTGATGTGCATCATCGAATATCTCAAAGATTCAAATGTTTATACTATTATGAATTTATGATATTGGAGGGCATCATTTCCAACCACCCATGTTGAAATTTGACAAAACAAAAAATGACCAAGTCACATGCAATATCATTTAGTCTCACTTGAAATTCATTTATTTATGTCCACTCGACTCCTTTGTCCTTCATCCTTGCATAGAAAAATGTTGTATTGCATTTCATAGCCTTTCCTTGACATTTCCTTGCCTTTTGTTTCCTTTCCATGTCTACCCTTTCCTTGCCTTGCATTGTGTTTCCTTGATTTTCCTTGCCTTGCATTGTGTTTCCTTGATTTTCTTTTCCATGCCATGTTTTTCCTTTCCATGCCTTTCCTTTCCTTGCCATGATTTACATTGCCATGCTTTTCCTTTCCATGTCTAGGTATAGGTAAGGTCTAGGTCTAGACCTAGACCTAGACCATGACCTAGACCCAGACCATGACCTAGACCCATACCTAGACCTTGACATGGATCCAGACCTAGACCTAGACCTTGACCTTACCTTGCCATGCTATGTCTATCCTTGCTTTCCCTAAATTGAATTTCCTTTCCTTTCCTTTCCTTGTCATTTTCTTTCCATCCCCTTACATGACCATGCCTTGCCTTGCTTTGTATAGCATTTACTTTCCATGTCTTCCCTTGCCATGTCTAGATTTAGGTCTAGATCATGGTCATGGTGTAGGTATACGTCTATGTCTAGGTCTAATTCATGGTCTAGGTCTAGGTATAGGTCTAGGTCATGGTATTTTCATGCATTTCCATGTCTTGCCTTACCATGCCTTGCCTTACCATGTCTAGCCTTGCATTTCCTTACATTTCATAGTCTTTCCTTTCCTTGCATTTCCTTTCCTTAGACCTAGACCTAGACCTATTCCTAGACCTAGATCATGACCTGGAACTATACCAAGACCTAGACCTATAGCTAGACCTTTCCTTTCCATGACTTTCCTTGATATGTGTAGCATTGTATTGTCTTTCCTTGCCTTGCATTGTCTTTCCATGCATTGTCTTTCCTTGACTTATCTTTCCTTGACTTGTCTTGCCTTGACTTTCCTTTCCATGTCTAGCCTTTCCTTGCCTTACAATGTATAGCATTTCCTTTCCATGTCTATGTATATGTATAGGTATAGGAAAGGTCTAGGTCTATATCTAGGTCTAAGTCACGGTCTAGGGCATGTTCATGGTCATGGTGTAGGTCTAGGTCTAGGTCTAGGTCATGGTCTTTCCATGCCTTTCCTTGCCATGTATAGCCTTGCATTTCCTTGCACTGTGTTACCTTTCCTTGCCTTTCCTTGTCATTTCCTTGCCTTGAATTGCCTTCACTTCGACCTAGACCTATACCTAGAACATGACCTGGACCTAGACCTAGACCTAGATCTAGACCTTGCCTTTCCATGTCTATCCTTTCTTTGCCTTGCATTGCATTTCCCTACCTTGCCTTGTTTTTTACATTCCTTGCCTTTCCATTGCCTTGCCATGTCTAGATATAGGTCTAAGCCATGGTGTAGGTCATGGCCATGGTCTAGGTCATAGTCATGGTCACGTATTTCCTTGAATTGCCTTGCCATTTCTAGCCTTGCCTTGTATTTCAATGCCTTTCCATTTCCCAATCAAAACTAGTTCCTTAGTGTTGGAGCTTGAAGAGGCCATGGGTTTTTTGGTATAAATTTAAATAAAAATCCAAATAATCATGAACATCAATCCAGCCATATTCATATAATACATGAATACCATAATAACATATAATCATCGATAAAAGAAACAAAGACGTTTCATGGAAAAATTGAGTAGCCATAATAACAAGTAGTCATCAACAAAAAACAACATGTCACATATGGGAATGGTAGAGATAATACAAATGATTAAACCATGCAAGCATTTTTATTCTCTTATGTTTTGACAAAGATAGGGTCACACCAAAATTTTCTTATTATTCAAGAAACAATGTTTCTTGCATGGGAATAAGATTTAGATCTCCAAATATCCAGATAGCAACATTTTCCAATTTGTTTGGTTAACCTCCACACTACTTGGTAACCTATTTGTTTCAATACGGTTCTTTGTTGTTATTTGTTTGTTGGTTTTGGGTATGTGTTATATTATTTTCATGTGTGTGTGTGCGCGCGTCAAATTGTTTGTCCGGTGCTTCCTAGGAGGGTCCCAAGGGGTTCCATACCTGCCCCCCCCCTAGTTACGCGCAACGTTTGGGGCAACGCCTTGAAAATATTTTTTTGGGCGTTTTTGCTATTTTAGCGGATTTTGCTATTTTTAGCGATTTTCTAAATTAATCACGGATTAAGGGATTATGGTTTTGATATCTACGGAATACCTAAAAACATTGTATATATATTGTATGGTGAATGGTGAAATTAATAAAATGAAGCGTTGAAAGGTTTTCTCTCGGTTAATGGTTTTCGGTATAAATCTTTGTGTACTATGTGTATGAGCCATTGATTAATTTATGTTTTGCTTAAGAATCTATATGCATTTCTTTACTTCACAGGTTTAAAACTTACATGTGGTATCAGAGCTCATTTTTTGCTTCAGAGGGACGCCTTTGTTGTTGAGGGTTTGGCTTGGTCTTGACAAATCAAGTTTATCTTGGGTCTGTGATAAACCTGGGTTTAGTGGGAGCTTTTGCAGTGGATATTTGAGTGTAGAAAGAGGAATGGCGAGCTCTTCTAGAATAGAGATAGAGAAGTTCAACGGTAAAAAAATTGAGCTATGGAAGCTCAAGATGAAGGACCTTCTTGTAGACAAAGAACAATGGATCGTTGTGGATCTTGGTACACAACCTACTGGTACGCAACCTACTGGCACACAGTGGACTGGTACACAACCTACTACTACACCACCTATTGGTATATCGAAGGAAGATTGGGATAAGTTGGACAGAAAAGAAAGGAGTACTATTCGACTTTGTCTGGCAGATTTGGTATTGTTGAATGTCTCAGGAGAATCTACAGCCAATGAACTATGGGATAAGTTGGGGAATTTGTATCAATCAAAGTCCTTGGTAAACAAGTTGTTTCTTCAAAAGAAGTTGTATCCTTAAGATGGAAGATGGAGATTCTATGACAGAACGTCTAAATGCCTTTAATACTCTGGTAAGTCAACTTGTCTCTGTTAATATTACGATTGCAGAAGAAGATAAGTGTATTACTTTGTTATGTTCTTTGCCAGATTATTGGGATAATCTGGTTGTAGCAATTGGTAGTACCACTCAATCTACATTGAAGTATGAGGATGTAGTTGCATCCTTGTTATCTGAAGAGATGAGGCAGAAAAGCATGGATGGTCATAGCAAAAATGCTTTATTTGTAAGATGTCGTACCCAAAACAGGAATCCTGGTAAGTCTTTGGGGGGAGATCTAAATCTACAGGTAGATCTAAGTCTCTGGGAAAATATTTGAAGAAATGCTATAAGTGTTGTAAAACAGGGCATTATAAGAAAGATTGCAAGTCTAAGAAGGTTGATAAACCAAAGGGATCTGAAAGTACCTCTTCCACAGAGGCGAAAATTCCACTGAAGAAGGAGGTGATGTTTACCTGGCATCTACAGGTACACATGTAGACCGTGATGTATGGTTGATCAAATCAGGTGCATCATACCATATGACTACTCACATGGAGTGGTTCTCTAAATATGAAAAATATGATGGTGGTGATGTATTCCTAGGAGATGACTCGACAACCAAAATCGTGGGACGTGGAAGGGTTAAGTTGCTGCTAAAATATGGAAGGATTAGAACTCTCCCTAGTGTTTTGCACATTCCAAAACTAGCCAGGAGCCTAATATCTGTAAACAATTTGGATGATGCAGGAGTGGATACTATATTTGGAAAGGACACTTGCAATTTGGTATGAGGGGCAATGGCGTTGATGAGGGAATTTCAGTGTGGAACTTTGTAAAAATTGTTGGGAAGCAATTATACTAATGGGTGTAACAGTTCTATTGTCCCTGAGCAGAGAAATTAAGAAGAAAAGACCAATATTGTCCCTGGAAAGAAGACCATGCCATGGCATCAAAGACTAGGACATATTGGAGAAAAGGGCCTTTGAACACTACATGGTAAAGGTTGGTTGAAAGTATGTCTAATTGCACTCTGGATTTTTATTTCCGTGAACATTGAAAATATGGTAAATAGAATTGAGTAAGATTCCCATCTGGTGCTACAAGAGCAAAGAGGATCTTAGAGTTGATACATAGTGATGTGCTTGGACCTATGTCTGTTCCATCACTAGGTAAGTCTGTGTATTATGTTTCATTCATAGATGATTTCTCAAGGAACACATGGATTTATTTTCTTAGAAATAAATCTGAGGTATTTGATAAACTTAAAGAGTTTAAGGCTCTGGTAGAAAATCAGACAGAGAAGAAAATAAAGGTATTGAGAATAGAGAATGGTGAAGAATTTTGCGAAAATGAATTCGAAGAATTATGTAAGAAGTGTGGTATAGCAAGGCAGAAGAATACTCCATACACTCCTCCACATAATGGATTTGCAGAAAGGATGAATAGGACACTGATGGAAAAATAAAGGAACATGCTCAACAGTGCCGAGTTAGGAAAGGAATTTTGGACAGAGGCAGTAGGTACAACATGTTACCTGGTCAATATATCACCCTCATCAGCGTTGGATGATAAAACTCCACACGAGGTATGGACTAGAAAGAAACCCTCTCTTGAAGATCTTAGAGTGTTTGGTTGTGATGCTTATGTACAAGTTCCAAAGGAAAAAAGGAGTAAGCTGGATAATAAAGCTGAAAAGTGTATCTTTATTGGTTATAAATATGGTGTGAAAGGTTATAAGCTTTGGAACCCAAAAAATAAGAAGACTGTTTGCAGTTGGGATGTTGCTTTTAGAGAGGTAAAATATGTTTCCAAATAGGAATTCCTACCAAGGAAAGAAGAACCTGAGAAAATAGAGCTTGATTTGGATTATGCAAAATCTGAATCATCTGAAGAAGATGAAGCAACAGCAGCAGAAGAAGAACCTCATTCCCCAGTATTGAGGAGATTAGTGAGAGAAAGAAGGAAACCAGAAAGGTATATTCCACCTGATTTTCGTTCCAATTTTTTTTTATCTATTACTGATGATGATCCTAGAACTATCAGGGAAGCAGTGAATTCAGAGGATAGTAAACTATGGAAGAAGCCCATGGTTGAAGAAATGGATTCCTTGGATAAGAATGAGGCATGGGATATATTTGAGTTGCCAGCTAGAAGAAAATATGTTGGTAGCAAATGGTTGTTTAAGAAGAAGTTTAATGCAGAAGGTAAAGTGGATAAATACAAAGCTCGGTTAGTAGAAAAAGGTTATTCCCAGATAGAAGGAATTGAATTTGGTGAGATTTTTTCTCCTATTGCCAAGTTAACATCTATTAGATTTCTTTTATCTATTATTGTTGCTTTTGATTTTGAAGTGGAACAGATGGATGTGAACACAACATTCCTACATGAGGACCTGGAAGATGAAATCTACATGAAGCAACCATAAGGATTTGTAGTGAAGGGAAAGAAAGAGCTAGTATGTAAGCTAAATAAGTCACTATATGGTATGAAACAATCACCTAGGATGTGGTACCAAAATTTTGAGACATATGTCCTTGGATTAGGATTTGTGAGAAGTAGGGTTGATCACTGTGTATATTCCAAGCAGGTTGGTAATCACTTCATTTATGTAGTATTGTATGTTGATGACATGTTGTTGGTAGGAAATAACATGGATGTTATCAAGGAGGTGAAATCACAACTATCTTCCAAATTTGACATGAAGGATCTCGGTGATGCTAACTTCATTATGGGAATGGAGATTAAAACAGATCATGCAAACATGAAACTCTGGTTGAATCAGAGAAAATATGTTGAGACGATATTGCAGAGGTTTAATATGCATGAAAGTAAACCAGTCAAGGTTCCTATTCCTATAGGTGTAAAGTTATTTGCAGATCAATGTCCCAAGACACAATAAGAAGAAGATGACATGTCCCATGTTCTATATGCCAGTGCAGTTGGCAGTTTGATGTATGCAATGGTTTGTACTATACCGGACATTGCACATGCAATGGGATTTTTGTGCAGGTATATGTCAAAACCAGGGAAGGAGCATTGGACAACAGTAAAGAGATTCTTCAGGTATTTGTGTGGCACTACCAATTATGGATTGTGATACCAAGGAAGACTAGGATTGGACAGAGTGGTGGAAATACATGGATTTGTTGATGCAGATTGGGCTGGAGATATGGATCACAGAAGATCTACAAGTGGGTATGTTTTTAACCTATTTGGAGGAGAAATCAATTGGATGAGAAAAAGACAGGCTATAGTGGCACTCTCAACTACAAAAGTTGAATACATGGCAGCCACTCATGCAAGCAAGGAAGAAGTATGGTTACAGAGATTGTGTTCAGGTATTGGATTGGTACAACAAGCAGTGAGATTAGATTGTGATAGTCAGAGTGTAATATTACTGGAAAAGAACCCATCTTATCATTCGAAGACAAAGCATATTGATGTTCAATATCACTTTGTGAGAGACATGGTTGAAGAAAAGGTGTTGTTGGAAAAGGTTGACACTTTTAAGAATGTTGCAGATTCATTGACAAAGTCTGTCAGCACAAAAAATTTCTCCTGGTGAAGAGTAACAATGGGCATTGTTGCCTTGGATTGTTGACTATATAATCCTGTGGACCCCTGGATGCAAAGAAAACAACAAGTGGGAGAATGTTGGGTATGTGTTATATTCTTTGCATGTGTGTGTGTGTGTGTGTGTGTGGGTGTGTCAGAGTCGAAAACTACGTATGACAATCCCTCTAGTAGCTCCCTTTGTGTTGTGTGCAGCAGGTGCTTCCTAGGGGGGTCCTAGGGGGGGCAGGTATGCCCCCCCTGGTTACGTGCAGCGTTCAGGGCAATACCTCGAATTGTTTTTTTGGGCATTTTTGCTATTTTAACAGATTTTGCTATTTTTAGCGGTTTTCTAAATTAATCCTGGATTAAGTGATTAGGATTTTGGTATATATGGAATACCTAAAAACATTGTATATATATTGTATGGTGGATGGTGAAATTAATACAATGAAGCGTTGAAAGGTTTTCTCTCCCGGTTAAGGGTTTCCGGTATAAATCTCTGTGTACTATGTGTATGAGCCATTGATTAATTTTTGTTTTGCTTAAGAATCTATATGCATTGCTTTACTTCACAAGTTTAAAACTTACAGTTGGGATTATTGTCGTGAAAGGATGAGATTCAACCCATTTGATTTTTTGAAGATGGAAATTATGCCTCTGAACCAGATGGTGACCATGTTCATGCATTCCTTGAGGAGGCGAGTTGAAACTCACCATAAAACTCTAACAAGGCCTTGGATGGATGAACCATTGCACTTATTTATTCATTATAGACACCCATGACATCGTTGTTCATGAAAATGTATATAAATAACCAGTAGTGGACTTTCTAGTGTCTACATCTCCAACCATATCTGCATTTGTATAATGTTCAAGCACAATATAATTATTACCAAAGAAAAAACAATAATGACTAGTACCCTTGAGATACCTCAAAATCCACTTTATTACTTGACAATGTTGTTTTCTTGAATTTGCAAGGAACCTTCTCATTACTCCCACTAAATGTGAAATGCCTAGTCGAGTACATAACATGGCATGCATCAAACTTCCAACTGCTACTACGGGGAAAATCCCCCTAAATTGGGTCTTAGGAATAGGCAGAGCGATAACTCCCTTAAAATATTGATCTACCTTTAATCTACCCCAAAACCATCTAGAATAAGTGATACAAGAAATAGGGAAGAGAGGGTTAATGAGTGCACCTACAATCCTTATGGTTGGTGTAGACCTCTTCCTCTTGTTTCTTCCTTCTAGATCACATATCTCCTCCCAAAGATGATCTGTAAGGGGTTAAGAATACAATGCAAAAACATATACAATCTAATGATCACTTTAAAATCCTAAATATAGATATAAATACTAAAATTAACAAGAACATGTAAACATAGGGTTTTGGGACAAAGATAATCTCTTTTATTCAAATTCAAGATAAAAAAAGGTTACAACCTTTGTTGGCGACCACTCTACGAACCAAGTTCGGGATCCTCTGTCATGGATCCAAGTGCATAAATCCCATGTTAGATTCTCATAACCAACATACCATCAAGGGAAGGAGGAAGGGTTGCATAGGGAGAATGGATGGAGGGGAAAGTTGAGGCTAAAACTTAGAGCAAGATGCAAATATTGGGCAATGAAAGGGAAGGGATTTTGGCAGAGTTTTCTTATTCTCTTATTCATGTGTCTAAATGACTCCCCAAGACCTCTTTTTACATGAGAAAAAAGATGGTTATTCAGTTTGGGGATGGGATACAAGGGGCAAAATGGTTAGGAAACCCTCCATAGCCTGTAAAATTCTCTGAATTCCACATAATTTTATATTTTTTTCAACTTTTGGAGGTAAACATGGGCTAAATAGCATGCGACACGCATGTGTTTGATGTTTAAATAGCATTCAACATGCGTGTGTACACAAGCTATTAGTGCAACAGGGCACATACACTATCCAAAAACACGTTTTTTAGAAGGAAGCCTCAACAATATTTTTGGCAAAGTATGAAAATGGATGGGACAATGTCTTGGATGCATAGATGTGGAATTTTTGGACTATAATAGATGCCCCCTAATGTGTAAGGTCAAAAGAGAAACTGATGGATGAAATACATTATAATATCTTTACATAGTGGGAAGGAACAAAGTTGAGTGAGCCCGAGATGAGTGTTCGTGAGCGTTTCATCTGCAAAATAATGATAATCTCTCTGAGGCAGGAATACCCATGCTCGAGATAAAAAAATCATGGTTGTCAATCAAGTACACTGCATATCCATGTCATATATATAGTAGTCATGACTGTTATCACTGAAAAATCGTCCGCAACATTGCACACAATGTTTGAAGAAAGACATCAATTCTAGTAGAAATTAGTCCACCTACAACGCCAAAATCCATCCAAAAGGAAAAATATATATATATACTTGGTTCAAAAATCAAAGTGTACAAATTCACCAAATGAAGCGTGCGCATAGTGCACATAATGTGTATGCTAACTCAACCCTCAGTGAGCACTGTGTGCAATATGTGCGATTGTCTGCGCGAAAAGCCACACACTTCCATGAACGACACATTTATGAATCTTGTCGGCCTCTCAACCACTTCTAGTCCAACCCCCAACATGATTTGACACACACAGCGAAATCTAGCTTGGAGGTTGGTCAAGGGCTAGGAAGTTCCCTAAAAGGCCCCTTGTTCACACTATATATTTCCATGAATGGAAACTATAAATATGTGCCATGGGTGTGCTAGAAAAATAAGAACTCCAAGGTATTGTTATGCTGAAATAATTCTTCTTTGAGAATCCTCTTTTCTCTTGTAATAATTCAAGCACCATTGCAAGGGACATTCCACTCACCTCTTGAGGGAATTGGCATTGTATTTCTTCACCATTTTTACTTTCCAATGCATGAAGAGAAGAGCTCTCTATTAGGGAACTCAAGAGCCCTCCCAAGGAGGAAGAGGGGACTCATAAGTCCCTTCCTTTCTCTATGGTTTTTAGCCTATCAATATATTGATCCATTGGTAGCTATATGTTGGTCATTTTTTTCTTTTTATGGTTCTAGTTCTTCCAAGCATCTCTAGCATTTATTTCTTAGTTGTTTTTAGTTTTATTTCTTTACTTCATGTGTATTTGGTTATCTAATCAACTCACAAACTTCATTCTTGTTTATCTAACTTAACTAAGCATGAAAGTGTTGTGTTTTTGCTCACCCATGTGACAAAACCAACACAACGGATTAACGACCATACTGAGGATGAGTATAAAATTCCTCTCTATTTAAGTCTTGAAAGCACTTATTTTTGGTTGTTTTGACATGAAGGTACCAAAACCGGCCTAATCCAACCTTCCAAAGTCAAAATGCAAAGCCAGGGAAAGAGAATTTCACTTGGAAATTTCTTTCTTGACGTGTGACAGGAAGTGCACAGCTTTCAAGGCCCATAGAAGCGCACTCTGCGTGTGACAGACTTCATTCCTTTGTGCACTATTCATGCCTATCAGAACTATATCCCATGCATAAGTTCATTTTTCTCAAATTGTAAGGGTTTTTATGAATGGTTTGAGGGCCCCTAGCCTTCATATTTTAATTTCCTGCACTTTGTAAAGAAACTACACTTCACTTAGAGTCCTTTATCACAATAAAGGTTAGCTAACATAAGCACATAGGGGTAAAAAGAATCACTATTATAGTCTTTTTCTTTGTTTCCACATGGATGGCTCATTTGGAATTTAAAATTTTGAGTTGAAGTTATTGCTTTTTCAAACACAATCAATTAATTTGGGACTAGAAATCAATTTTAACCCTCAAGTATGCTCTTCCCCTGCACCCTAGTGTGAAATCAGTAATCAAAAAAGGTGGTTGAAAGGAAATTTCATCTCCCTTAAAAAATCATTAGGAGAGGACAAAGCCCCCCTAGAGTTCCTCTTAGTTTTGGAAATCATCTTAAAACTTTGTAAGGGCCCATACATGCCCACATGTTTGCAATCTTAGGATAGTTACTAAAAACGTTCTTAGTTTAGATAACACTCTAGGAAAGTTTAAAAGATCAAAGTAACAAGCCCATACATGCCCACATGTCTACAATTCTAGGATAGTTTTAAAAATCTTTGTTAGTATAGACAACATTCTAGTGAGTTTAAAGGATTTGTAAGGACCCATATGTCCACATTGTCAGTTATTTAGGGCTTTAAATATGCCACAAGATTGTACCAAAGAAACATAGTAAGCTAGGTAAGAAGATTTTTAAGGACCACAGGAAATCCACATGCTGCAATCTCACACTTAACTTATTAAAAAGTTTTGCACACTTTTTCGCTTTCTTGCACACAAAGCCACTCATCACACACATAATTTCTATTAGAATAGTGGAGGTCGAAGTAGGATTTCTTCAAAGGAATTCTGAAAGATCCGACTATTTCTTTGGAAATTATCCACACCAATTTAATTCAAACGAGGTTGGTCCATGACCCCAATCTCTCAGCCCAACACATCTAAAACATTTCTAAGAAAGCACTAAATTTTCCTCCATGGGAGGTGCCAAAAGAATTTTTTTAGTCTAGGTAGGATCTCAGGGGTAGGCTTCCAAATAACCCCTTGTTTTCAAGTTCTGACATTTTGAAACAATAGAAGTTGACAATATGGATCTTTCAAATCCTTCAAGTCAAGTGTTCCTATACCATAAGACAGGTATATACCCGTGAAGGGTCGAAGTCCAAGTTCCAGT
This sequence comes from Picea glauca, assembly GCA_000966675.3. NCBI lineage: Eukaryota > Viridiplantae > Streptophyta > Pinopsida > Pinales > Pinaceae > Picea > Picea glauca. Next base: position 130,753 of record JZKD02S2115909.1, read on the forward strand.
TGTTATGCACATCCCTCCTTGAGTCACCCAACTCTTGTGAGGGCATCCAACCCATGACCCATTTCTTAGGACGAAAATCTAAATTTCTCACTTTGACCGAGGTACTTAGTGGCCAAACATAATATATATGCTTAAGTGGAGGTTGTGGGATCCAATCACACCTTGATCATATTTTGTGTGGCTATCAGTAAATATTGCCAGCTCTTTCGGGATATGCACCCTCTACCCCTCATTATAACTGATTACTTCAACCTTCACTAGTTCCTCTTTTGGTGGCTTTAGACCCCACTGTTGAGTGTTATTGGAAGGCCTAGTGCTAAATTGAGAGGAAGGGAAATAGGTATTTTAGGACATGAGTATTTGTTTTTATAGTTGTTCCCCCACACAGACAAAATCCACCTATCCACATGCTTGGTTATTTACAGTTGATTTATGTATGATGTTCATTTGATTACATGAAATAATGAGTTATACTATTTTGTGAAGATCAAAATCTCTTGTTCATTAATTTTTATCTTGTCACCATTTGCACACATTCACTTTGCTAGTTAGAACCATAGGGGAACCATAGAATCCTCGTCGTTCTAGACGTTTGCAGAATCTCCCTCCTATTCTAGGAGGAGTCCCTAGTCTTGCCAAATCATCGACTCAACGATCTCACACCCCCGTGAGTGCTATTGTTTTGGGATCAACTTTACTTGGTTCCACGTTTATTGGGTCAAATACCCAAGGCAATCCATCTATTAGTTCTCCTTCATAAGGAGGCGAGGGTCAAACTTCTTCTCAAGAAAGAAGTACAAACCCACCAATTCCCTCTCAAGGGACATGTCCATTAACTACACACACAATGGTTGGAACTGATCCTCTGCCAAATCTCCCTATGCCATCCCTCAACATTTCTGATTGAACCAAACTCACGAATGATCCCATTTTGCATGACCCCACTTGGCCCAATATGCCTACAAGACTACCTTCAGATATTCTGAAGTTTGAAGGAAAACCAGGGGAATATCCCACCAACCATGTTATGACCTTCCACTTATGGTGCTCTTCAAACAACATCATGGATGATTCCATCCGCTTGAGGTTATTTCAAATAACTCTCAGCGGCTCATTAACCAAATGGTATGTGGACGAAAAATCAGGGTCCCATGTGACCTTTGAATCATTGGCCAAGGCCTTTTTGTCCTTTTTCCAATTACTGGTTCATCATGAAATTGGTTTAGAACTTATCTCTGAGTTCAAACAAACCACTGCTATCCATATCGCCGACCACATCCATGAATGGCATCGGTGACATAGTTTGTGTAAAGAGGAAACCACCAAAGAACAACGTCTTGATTGGTTTCTTAAATCGCTCGTCTATGTTATTGCTAAAGATGTAGCATCCACTTTTCCTCATTCAGAAGAGGAAGCCATCAACAAGGCCCAACAATTTGACCTCATCTATGCTCAATCAGGTTACTTTTACACAATATTTCTTGATGCACCCAGACCCATACCATTTGTCCAGAAAAAGCCTGGGATGTCCCGCACAACGGATGGGTTGATTGGTTCTATGACACATATCAACCCTTACGACCACCCGTCAATGACTTATGGCGAAAATCAATATCCCCAACCATATGAAGGGACATCTTATTTCCTTCTCCCCACTCACCCATAGCCATATCCTGTTGTTCCCTCTCAACCATTGGGGGGACCCCCACCGATACCCATGATGCATCCGGTCTCTCAACCAGGTACGAGTTCACCCTCAATCCCCGCATACAACCTTAGCAGTAGTGGAAGTAATTCAACTTCTTATATTCCATATGGATCATCTCCACAAAACAATTCATATTTTCCATTCCCTGGTCCTCCCCAGCTGGTTTCTCCTCCACCAGGATAACCACATGTCGACGTTAATTTTGTTCAGCCCTCTCCCATTCAATTTTCAAATGGTTCATACTTTTGAACAGTTGAACATGGAAAATCCATCCCATCAGCTGAATAATGCCAAGAAGAAATGAAAAAACCGAAACAATAACAACCCGAGACCAGGAGGAAATAACCCCCAACAAAACCGTCCCATTGGAGGAAACCAGAGTCAAGGCAACTAAAACCCCCAAGGGGGAAACAATAAAAATCAACCACGACAAGGGAAGAACAATAACCTTAGAGCTAAATTCCCTTGCACTCTATGTGGTGATTATGGACATTATACTCACCATTTCCCCCAAATTTTCGATTTCGAACGGATGAAATAATCCATGAAAAACTCAATGCCCCCCAGCACCGCATGCCCCTCAGCAGACCCCACAACATTATTTACAACCACCACCTCCAATCATTTTTCAAAACCCTATTTCACACCAAGGTTTTATGAATACTCAACAGGAGATAATCCCGGCCCCACCACAAATTGGGCAATATCAAAACCTAGGTCCCAATCAACCTAACAATCCGATCGATCGCAATATCTGCCTTACCAACGAAGAAGAGATTCTTTTGCAAACACACGGTCGTCAATATGGCCTACCTACTGACTCTAACCCAACCACCTCAGAAGCAGCTCCCACTACAGCTGAGAAACCATTGATGATTCCCCACCCTAACACTGAACCAAACCCTCGTATACCCCACATGCCTTTACAACAGAATGTACATAACCCTCATTCTAGGGCAGCCCATAACTACAGTCTGGTCGATGACTTAGCACAGTCTCCTGCAGCCATGTCTATGTTGGAGGTCCTCCAAACATTTCCATCACAACACAAATCCTTGCTTTCCGCCTTGGGGGCAATCGACCCGGATGATACACAACTCATCACCTTTGATCTAGATAGAAGAGAACCATGCGTCCCTGCCCTAGTATCTTTTCAGATACCAGTTAATATCTGGAAAATCACAGTTCATTGATGCATTATCGATGAAGTTGAATCCACATGCATCATGTCCAAAGTAGTATGGCAGAAACTCGGCTCACTTGATCTAGTACCATTTTCCATCACCCCGAGAGATTATGATGGTTGACCATCATAGCCTGAAGGTCTCTTCCAAAATGTCCCCATAGAACTTGGGGGAAAAATCATCCTCATTGACATTGAATTTATCGATTCCCCACTTGATTACAATATCTTGTTTGGACGTAGCTACATGTATGCTATGAAGGTGGTAGCCTCTTCTGTGTTTCGTATGATGATGGTCCCCACAACTTGAAAATCATCATCATCGACCAACTTACACATTACGAACCTAATCATTTTGCCAACATTGATAACATCCTCTCCCTTGTCCTCACTAGCTCAAATGATTTTTTGATCATCGACATAGGTCCTGGAATATTCAAGGACCCATCCTTGTTGGGGGCATATCATGGACCACCACCTCTCCTACACCCTTCTATTTCAACACAAGTGTGTGTAGTGTCTTCTAATGGAATAGATATCAAAGATAATAATCCTCTCACAGAGACCCCTCCCCACATAGAAATTCCACCAGTCAAAGAACTATTACCTCAGGAGTTCCCTGAGAACCCCACTACACCACTTGTCTCGGATGCCCCCCCTCCAAGGGTAAATCCTGGTTTGGGAGACAGTCCCCCAAGCCATTAGCCAAATTCCCTTTTTCTACCCCCCACCTGGAATCCAAGCATTCCAGGTAGCTACTACTCTCACCCTTCCAAAAATGGTTCTCACCATCCCTGTCTGGTATCTTCATCCACCCTCTATGGTTCCTACACCATCTCTCCCTCCTCAAAAAAAGGGATTACTGATGTAGATCCCCATATAGGCTCCTGCCACACCACCCCCACCCCCAACTTGCGACAACACCACCACCATTGGGGGAAGACAAAGGAAGACCAATCCCATAGCTATGTTCCCTCCACGACCTCAACCTCCTTGCGAACTATGCGAAAGAGAAGGACACCCCACTAAGAGATGTCCTACTCTTCCTGAGTTATGCAATCTTATCTAGCTTCCCAAAGAAACCCAATTGCTTGCCACTCCACCAAGTACATCCACTTCAACTACGGAATCTTCAACCACATGAAAAAAAAGGGATATGAACCAATTTTGCATGTGCCATATGCTCAAAATATGGCCATTACACTCATCATTTCCCAACTCTACCTCAATTCCACCAAACATTAGTCACAGTACGACATACATCTCGACATGAGCCTTCTCCATCACTCCCCATAGAGGGTCACATTACTGACATTCGTTATATTTCATCGTCGATCCCCGAGCGAATGACGTACTGTCCACAATATCATGAAATTTGGTTCATGACAAGTGAGCCACCACACCCCATACATGATATCCCTTCTATGTCCTCACCACCTGAGGATAATAACACTTACCCATTGACAGTTCCCCCTACCACCTCACAGGATCCCTTGTATTCTCTCATTTTCCACTGCGACCAAAATATCCTGGAGGAACTTACTATTAGCGATTATTTTTGTCATTAGGCGCAGAAGCACCCAGGTTGCAGATTGCACACAAAATGCCCAAATGCAGCAGCAGAAGGACCAGCGTTCATAGCAGATAGATGAGAAGGAAGTGGACGGTCAGGATCTCACAGAGAAGATCGACAAAATCCCGTCTGTCGTTAGATCTCGGGAAGTTGCGCAGAGTTTAAGTCCTAGCGAGCAGAGGAGGAGTCCCGGAGGAGTCATCGAGATATTAGAGTCATCGGGGTTTAAAAGATCGAGAGAACTGAGACCCTTTGAGTCTCGAAACTCCGACGGGGAATCTCAGTCGTTGATCTCAACAGGACATGCGTCAGACATCAAGTGAAGAGTCGGGGTTCAGTTCATCAGAGAATCGGGGTTTTCAAAGACATAGAACTCTCGCATGTTGGAATCGTGATCTGCGATTTCCCGATAGGATCAGAACCGTCCAACAGCAGGGACACGTGGCAGGAGATCCTGCAGAGCCAGGGATCGGGGAATTGAAAGTCCCGTGCACATGAAAACAGGAATCGCGATATCCCGATACACAATTTTTCGATGGGGTTAAGGATCGTAGTGGAGGACAGGTGTTGGAAGGGTCAACCCTCGCAGGAAACTTCGATACTCCATAGGTGTGGGCTGAAACATCAAGGATAAGCCGAAAGGCCCAAAGGTTGGAGCCACATGGAGAGATTTCAGGATCCTTCGAGAGTTCTGGAATTCAGGACT
>JZKD02S2115909.1:135972-163733 GCA_000966675.3 Picea glauca
CATCAGAGATCGGGAGTCAGGGATCTGTGAGGTAAGTGGATCACGACCTCGTAAGTGTCGATTTCCCGATGGGGAATTTCCCGACAGGAGCAAGGAAAGCGTGGGGTAATATTCATCGAGTTTCGGGGATTTGTGAGACCCGGACCTGTGATTCCAAGACTCGCGGTCGTTCGAAGTCCGATTCCCTGATTTGGTGTAGGGAGATCATAAGAAGCATTCTGTGGGTATTGATACCCCTTTCATATTCGCGAACACCGAAAGCATGTGGTCACAACCCACGATCACTTGGGGAGAGGAAGGAGCTGCGTGAAGGAGGCCAAAGGTGTTGAGTTTAGTTGCAATGAGGGTCATCGCGATCTCCAGGCATCATTGGACCCAATCTTAATACCGTTTCTAGTATTGAAGTAATGAGGACAAGATCGGGTGGTTGAAACCTCCTTTCATTCATTGAATGAGGGGAATGGAGGGTCTGGCGAGCCTCCTTCTTGCAGAGGTCCTGTGTATCGATTTTCTCAAAAATACCATGTCGAAGTCCTTAACTCAACAGAGAAGTTTACACACGCTAGCCAAGCACTTAACGTCTCAGCTACCCTCCTTACAGGAGCCATGTCTGGTTAAGGTGGCATTTAAAGATAGACATTGGTACAAGTTTGACTAAAGGGATACCAAGCTTTGGGTGACTAGACACGCCTCTGTGAGGTGATTTTTCCTGGGTATATAGGCCCAATTCTTGTATTTTTGAAGGATGGGGGTTGAGCAAGGCTCCCGGGTTGTAAAAACTCTAATGAATCATTGTGTTCTGGTTATTTCTGGATTTTTGAGACTTCTTGCCTGGTGAATGTCAGTTTCCTTTCATGTCTTTGTTTATATTGTATTAGAGCATCTCGGAATTGGAGGATCCAGTCGAGTGTGATTGTCACAGGATGATGTAGGTCGGATCACTGTGATAGTCATTATATTCTAATCGGCCTCTGTAAACTTCTCCTCGCTGAGCGACTTGGAATTGGCGGATCTAGTCAAGTCCCCTGTCAGTTTCTTGAGACCCTGAACCAAGAGGATCTTGCATTCAGAGTATTTCTTCTGCATGTTGCTGAAAGCCTGTTGCCCAAGGTAGTTTGTCCACCCTCCTTACTAAGTCTTCCACCTTCTCATCTTTTAAATCAACCCACTGGCTGAAGTTAGATCAAGACCTCTTTTGTCCCATACATGCTAGACCCATTCCCTGAGTTAGAGTGATATCTCCTCGAGCCTTTATCTCCATTTGATCATCCCTTTATAAACAAATCATGACATTAATCTGATGGGTGTCGGGCTCTTCTCCTGCAAGCAATCCAGGAGTGACTTCCGACGCTAACATTTCTGGCACCATTGCCGGAGACGAAATTGAAGATTTTCCTTGGGCAGAACGACATTGAGCCTCTGATTCTGAAGGTGCATCAGAAATTAGAGCCCTTAAAGATTGCTACTGTGCACCTGGCGACTCCACTATGGCGACTCCAGGGTTTCCACATCACTGTTTCAGTTGTGGCTACTATTATCATTCCTGAAAGCTAACCCTAAGGAGCTTTCTCGAGAAGATTTGAGCAGCTGCTTTCTCAGCCTGAGAAGCTTCCTGGGGTAACGACATGTTAAGATATGGCCTTTGTTGGTGAACAAGGACCAGACACATTTGAAGCTATGCATCTTTCACCTGGTGACTCCATGATTCGAAGATCGATTGGCGACTCCACTGGTTCGATATGGAGAAAATCCTTGCTCGCAGGTTTTCTCCTTTTAATTTTTCTGCTATTCTTGGTTTTCCTAATGTTTTCCCCTCTCTGGATGAATGGGGCGATTATTTGCCAATATTTGGAAAATGTGAAGAGGACAACCCTACTCAGCACCTCAGTGAGTCTCATGAACTCATGCTTTAGTGGGAGATACATCATGAGGATGTATTACTAAAGATGTTTATGTTCTCGTTAGCAGGGGATGCGCGTAAATGGTATCATTCTTTACCCCCTGCTATCATTTCTTCACTTTCAGAATTTCATGCATCTTTCGTTGCCTATTTTCAGGAGTTCTATCCCTCCGAGTTAATTTGTCATGACTGTGGTGAGGGATACCACAACTCTATACAAAATAAAGCTATTTCTGACATAGGCTGTGAGGATGATCCTGAAGACCCGGATCACAAATCATTCCTTTCTCCTCCACATTCGTCTGCATCTGAGGAGTGTTATGGAAGTGATGAAGATCCTAGGGAGGAAGAAGACACCCTGAGTGAGCTGATGGAGCAGGTGAAATATCTCTCTGCCCAATTAGAAGGGTTTAAATCTGAAGACTGTGCGGAGGATTTTCCAGTCTCCAAGGCAGGTGTTCTAGGCGGCTCTTTTGAAGAGATTATTGAATATTTTGTAAGCGCATTAACATCTGCCCCCATTGAGCCTGCTGTCTCATATCAAAACAGTGAAGATGTAGTTGTGGAAGAAGAATGCTCTCTTTTCCTTCACGAGATTTCCCACGATGTGTTTACATTCAGGGTCGAAATGGAGGAGCGGGGGATATTTCCATTTCTGCAAGTTGGAGAAGCTCTGTTCCCCCCCGACTTTGATGATTATCTAGAAGAGAAGAAGCAAATCCCCACATCACCTTTTGCTGATCAGAGCAGCCAGCCCACTTATGACAGTTACGGATCAGAGTCTGAGCTCGATGTGCTGGATTTCCAAGAGCAGGTCGCAAACCCTTGCCCTCTACTCACCAGGGAAAATTATCACGAGGAAATCAGCCATCTCAGTCTTTCAGGAGACGTTGAGCAGTACGAGGAAGTGCAGAATTTACCCGGGGGGGCTGTTTATGATGAATATGAATCTGACCCGGGGGAGACCCAAGAAGAGGAAAAAGATCCAGAGGAGCAGTCTACCCTTTGTTCAAAACCACTCAGTGAGCCGCCACCACCTGAGATCCGCAAGCCTACTTTAGTTATTCAGCCACTTGTGCTTATCAGAGATATTCGGCCGCGGGTGAACAATTGTGTAGCAGAGGAGCGTGTCTGTCGCCCATTTTTTGGAATTTTCCACTCATTCTATGACCCTGTCTGCAAGTACATGGAGTGGCATTTCCCTTATTCTTTGGAGCCGCCCTATTTCATCTCAACTTCAGCCTATGAGGAGAAGTTGGAGAGTGTATCTGTTCTGCTGTCATGGTTACACCATCTACTGATGATCATTGACAGAAGGAAGGAGCTTCTATCTAGGAAGTTGCTTGAATGGCTATGGTGGAAATCTGCTTTCACCTAGCCCCATGTAAAGTGTTTTATTAGTTTAGGATTGTATATAAATAAGCTCCTTTGAGCATGTATCTTTATTTTGTTGCTTTTATTTTTCGGATTGTATTTTCAGTAGCGGGATGTTTTGAGCCTGACTCCATAGCCCAACAACAACGCACTAAAGCTGCGGAATGAGTTCTTAGAATATCGCAGGGACGACTCTATCCCCCATGGAGCCTAATGTTAGCGATTATTTTTGTCATTAGGCACAGAAGCACCCAGGTTGCAGATTGCACACAAAATGCCCAAATGCAGCAGCAGAAGGACCAACGTTCATAGAAGATAGCTGAGAAGGAAGTGGACAGTCAGGATCTCACAGAGAAGATCGATGAAATCTCGTCTGCCGTTAGATCTCGGGAAGTTGCGCAGAGTTTAAGTCCTAGCGAGCAGAGGAGGAGTACTAGAGGAGTCATCGAGATATTAGAGTCATCGGGGTTTAAAATATCGAGAGAACTGAGACCCTTTGAGTCTCGAAACTCCGACGGGGAATCTCAGCCATTGATCTCAACAGGACACGCGTCAGACATCAAGTGAAGAGTCGGGGTTCAGTTCATCGGAGAATCAGGGTTTTCGAAGACATAGAACTCTCGCATGTTCGAATCACGATCCGTGATTTCCCGATAGGATCATAACCATCCAACAGCAGGGACACATGGCAGGATATCCCGCAGAGTCAGGGATCAGGGAATTGAAAGTCCCGTGCACATGAAAACGGGAATCGCGATATCCCGATACGTGATTTCCTGACGGGGTTAAGGATTGTAGTGGAGGACAGGTGTCGGAAGGGTCAACCCTCGCAGGAGTCAACGTCAAGTGGCATCGAAGATCGGGAGTCGGGGATCCCTGAGGTAAGTGGATCACGACCTCGTAAGTGCCGATTTCCCGACGGGGAATTTCTCGACAGGGGCAAGGAAAGCGTGGGGTAATATTCATTGGGTTTCGGGGATTTGTGAGACTCGGACCTGTGATTCCAAGACTCGCGATCGTGCGAAGTCTGATTCCCTGATTTGGTGTAGGGAGATCATAAGGAGCATTTTGTGGGTATTGATACCCCTTTCATATTCGCGAACGCCGAAAGCATGTGGTCACAGCCCACGATCACTTGGAGAGAGGAAGGAGCTGCGTGAAGGAGGCCAAAGGCACTGAGTTCAGTTGCGATGAGGGTCATCACGATCTCCAGGCATCATTGGACCCAATCTTAATATTGTTTCTAGTATTGAAGTAATGAGGACAAGATCGGGTGGTTGAAACCTCCTTTCGTTCATTGAATGAGGGGAATGGAGGGTCTGGCGAGCCTCTTGCTTGCAGAGGTCCTGTGTATCGATTTTCTCAAAAAGACCATGCCGAAGTCCTTAACTCAACAGAGAATTTTACACACCCTAGCCAAGAACTTAACGTCTCATCTACCCTCCTTACAGGAGCCATGCCTGGTTAAGGTGGCATTTAAATATAGACATTGGTACGATTTTGACTAAAGGGACACCAAGCTTTGGGTGACTAGACATGCCTCTGTGAGGTGAATTTTCCTAGGTATATAGGCCCAGTTCTTGTATTTTTGAAGGATCGAGGGTTGAGCAAGGCTCTCGGGTTGTAAAAACTCTAATGAAGCATTGTGTTCTGGTTATTTCTAGATTTTTGAGAATTCTTGCCTGGTGAATGTCAGTTTCCTTTCATGTCTTTGTTTATATTGTATTAGAGCATCTCGGAATTGGAGGATCCAGTCGAGTGTGATTGTCATAGGATGATGTAGGTTGGATCACTTTGATAGTCATTCTGTTCTAATCATCCTCTGTAAACTTCTCCTCGCTAAGCGACTTGGAATTGGTGGATCCAGTCAAGTCCCCTGTCAGTTTCTTAAGACCCTGAACCAAGAGGATCTTGCATTCAGAGTCTTTCTTCTGCATGTTGTTGAAAGCCTGTTGCCCAAGGCAGTTTGTCCACCCTCCTTACTAAGTCTTCCACCTGCTCATCTTTTAAATCAACCCACTGGCTGAAGTTAGATCAAGACCTATTTTGTCCCATACATGCTAGACCCAGTCCCTGAGTTAGAGTGATATATCCTCGAGCCTTTATCTCCATTTGATCATCCCTTTATAAACAAATCGTGACATTAATCTGATGGGTGTTGGGCTCTGCTCCTGCAAGCAATCCAGGAGTGACTTCCGACGCTAACACTTACTAACCCTGATTTCCCATGGAATAAGGTCCATCATAGAGAACTTTTTCTTTCATAAGAGGCCTTTCACCCTCCTACACAAGCCTCCCTATGCACAATCAAAACCAAGGATTTTATTCCTTCAAGGCATATTGACTGGTTCATAAACCCTATCCCTGCCTCCGATGCTTTTTAAGAAGGCAACATGGACAACATCTCCCCCACCATCAAAATTGACATTTCTATTAAACATGGCATCATAGAAGAAATCACCATTGGTGTCGCATGCTCCCTTAGAGAAATCATTGCTTATAAATCTCTCTTTAAGGAATACCGAGACATTTTTACCTAGTCATATATGGAAATTCCTTGACTTGATCCTTCTATAGTCAAACATCGAATCAACACCTGGATGGATATCACCCCCGTTCGTCAAAATCAACTCCCCTCCACCCATCCAAAGTTGTGGCTATCAAAGACGAAATTGACAAGTTAAGCACTGTTGGGTTATGTTATCACATATAGTTGGAAAGGGAAGCAGGTCGTCCAAGTCCATGGTCTGCATAGGAAGCATCCAAGCGCAACATTCAAAATAAGTCCATTTCAGTCTGAAATACAGGCAAGCAGATAGGTTCATGTTTCAACGACAGAGATCCCGTATACAGTTCAGATGAGCGGCTTTCAGATAGTTGGAGTTTAAAAATTGTTTGAGGATTAGTGGCTAGGAAAAATCCCCGGAGTTAAAGATTAAGCGTCACATGTCCTCAAGCAGATGGACACGATTTACTTCGGAGTTTGGGTATTAGGATTTTTGGCTTCTCCCCTCTCGCTTTCATCTGGAGTGTTTTCTCCCGAAGTCCACCGATCGCTACCGCATGTCCATCCAAATCTAACAGTGGTAGTTTGCTTCCGGACTTAGGGCTTCGGGAGTCTCAGCTTCCCTGCTCCAGTTTCCCTCCGAAGTAGTTTCTCCTGGAGTTCACATATATCTATCACGTGTCGTCCTCAGATCGACGGTCGTGGTTCATTTCCAATATTCAACACTCATTTCGGGCCAATACATCACTCCGAGAGTTTTCCATATAGAGAAAGCACAGTTCTCCAAATCTCGGAGCCCTGAAGTCGCAAAATATTTAGATGATAAAAACAGCCTAATCTAGGTTTAAGCACACACTAATCACTTCGCAAGTTCAACACTCTGGGAGTTATATGCACTCTTCATTCAAAATCTCCTGAAATCCGAAGTGCCGAAGATACTTGGCACCCATCATTTATGACACGTGGCATCCATCTGGCACTGACAGTTGGCACTCATTTCAAGTATTTTTGGACATGTCTTCAGCCTATTTTTGAGTGACACATGTCACCCCTCTGTCCATGACATGTCAGCATAGCGATGTCAGGCTTCCATGTCAGCTACAAGAGATCATCCTCCGAGAAGTGTTCTTGTTCAGGTGCCAATATTAGTGCCATCTCCATGCGCGGTTTTAATGGATCCTAGAGTTGGTGGTTGGATAAGATTTAGCGATGGTGCTAAATTTGGTAGGTGTGCCCATATTGTCAGACGCAACTAGATCAATGGCCACACTTCATTGCAGGGATGAAACTTTCTCGAGAGTTAAAATCCTTGAGTGGTCCTGCAATTGAAACTGTGGTATAGCGAAAGTGCTACATGGCGGGAGGTGGTGAATTTCCAGCTCAAAAGTGGTGTGGGTCCAAACCGCCTTCGACGGCCCTGCATTCACATGCTTATAAAAATACAAATCCGAGAGTAGCACATGGCTTCCCCCTAGGCATTAAGCCTTGTTGCGATCCCGAGAAAAAAAAAAGTTAATGAAAAAGGAGTGGTGGTTGAAACCTCGCCTCACTCCATAATTAGAAGGCATGGAGGGTCTGGCCATGGAGATAGAACTGTCATCCTGAGGTACCACGATGGGCGATTTCTTCTTGCGGGCCCATGCTGGTCTGAACTTGCATCTGACAGGAGGAAACACACACAGTCTGACAGAGGGATGTAGAGACGTAAATCCTTGGAAGAGACGACCATATTACACTCCTAGCATTTGTGGACTGATTTGAGTATAAGTAGATTAGTTCAAGATATTTTTAAGGTCGTCAAATGGTTGAGTAGAGCTCCCTATTTTCTAATATTTGATAGCAGAGTTGTTCTCTAGTTTTGTATGATACTTGAGACTTTCACATTAATATAAGTCAACATCTTTCATCGTCTTGTGTAAACTGTGCTAAAACGCTCAGGCATGGAGGATCCAGTCGAGGGTTGTAGCTATATTGTAATGTAGGTTTGATTATAATGTTATTGTGACCTATTCCAGTACTTTCCCTTTGTTATATTATTTCCCCTTATGTTGAAATGCTCATGCACAGAGGATCCAGATGAGTTTTTGTAGTCATATGATAATGTAGGTTTGATTATTATGTTGTTGTGACATATTTCAATGTCTGAAACTTGAGTTCAAGAGTGCTCTTGAGCCTGAGTTTTTCTTCACCAAATTGCTTGAAAGTCGGATGCCCATGGCAGACTTGTCCACCTTTGTCACTGAGTCTTCCTTCTTCTCACCTTTAAACTCAAACCACTGACTAAAGTTAATGCAGACTTCATTTCCCTATGCATTGCTTGTCCATTTTCTGTGTTAAATCATTCTTATACTGAGTTTTGTCCATTTGACCTCCACTCATAAACCTACCTCCAAAAACATTTTGATGGGTATTGGGCTTATCCTCTTACAGTCTAAGGGTGACTCTTAGTGCTAATAGGTTCATTTAACCCATTGCATACACTTTGTGGGTCTCCAACCCCATCCCTGCTAACAAAAAACATGGAACTATTCACGTCTTCACTGACTTTCGTGATCTCATCCACCCTCCTCCCAAAGACAATTTCCCAACCCCTTTCATCGACCAAATCATCGATGATTGTGCCGGCTATTGACACTCAGAACTAAAATGGGTTGTATCAAATCAATCTCGAGGCAACCTTGAACCACTTTGGATTAGAAGCTTCCCTCTTCCAACTCGAGAGGGATCTCTCGAAAAATGTCACAAAATAAATTGAAGTAAACGTGAAAAAGATGGGCAGATTTATGGGTAAACGATGGTCTTGGATTTTTGGGTTTTGGGGGTTAAACCAGGAAAAAGGTCCATTGAGCATGGAGTCAAATGAAAACAGAGAAAAAGAGACAATAGCAGAGATCGAATAACTTGCGGAAAGTGAGACAAAGTAAGTCTATCTTTCAGCGCTTTGATAAATCATGATGTGGTAGCGGAAAGAAAAAGGAAAGGCCAATGTAGAAAAGGTTATATGCAGCATTCTGAAAATGTAGGCTGGTCTTACACCCGCTGATAGCTGGTGCAAAGGAAAGACATCAAACAATTACAGAAAACCCAAATCCTTTCGTTATAGTAGTGGTCATACTAAAGTATAACGAAGCACATTGGTTAGAAGAAAACAAACTGTAATGCAATCGTGATGGATTAAGGAAGACATAAAGATATGGTAAAGACAATATCAACTACGAGTAAGGAACACATAAATGACATCCAAACAGTTTTAACACAGCTGAAAGAGAAGAAAAACATGCTGAAAGAAATCGACCGTGATGAATCTCACAGTCGCAAGTAACAGATCTTCTTTATTACTCCATTAATGGCTTACAAAATCTCAGCAGTTACAATAGGAACCCTCTTCACAAAGGTTTTCCCCTAGTGCTGCGCCCATGCATGCCCTCCCCTCTCTATTACATACATCAGTCTTTTTAAAAAGAAAAATAAAACTCTTTGTGTTCCGGGAATCTGAAACGGTTCGTCTTCTGCAACTGCCAGGCGCATCTGCCAGCTCCTTGAACCGTTACTACATTGGTGTGTGCTGGCAAAAAACTCGTTCAGGTATAATTAGATTCAATGGCATTGGGGTTATGGACAAAAGTTTTGATATCCCATCAAAAATCTCCTTGGACGTTGCCATTTTTTTTGTCCATTTATTTATTAAATGAAACTAGTAATACATAAGCATGGTTGGATATATGTGGTCGATTACGACACATTCTTGTAGAAAATATTTTACTTATAAATGGAAGATATGAAATTTTAAGTTTTCGAGACACATTTGGCCTCTGATGGACACTTTATTTTGCAAGAATTCATTGCTACTCCAGATAGAAATGTTCTAAACAAATACAGTGCTCTAGCAGGTTGAGAATATGGAACCATGTGAGAAGCCCCTCGCACTGTTGCAAAGGTCAGCAAGTCTCCATATACAGTTGTCCATCCAGCCACCTACCCTTCATGATACCAAGCATGGTAAGGTACTTTGACAGACATTTTTAAGTCATTAGTCCGTGAACCCATCAATGGCACTATAGAACCCTGATCTCCAGTGAAAATCCAAACACGTATTCCTTGTTGAATGATGTCCTTAAGAACAGGAAGAATGTTGATTCCTTCGTCATATCCTGAGTATTTCAGGACACTGCTACACATACTCCAATCGTATGGTAAATTTGTTCTATTTGCATGGAGTTCTTTTTGAACATTCGGCAAGTTGAAATAAAAACGTCTCTCGCTGGTCATGCAGACATCGACTCCAAGGCTTACATGGCTCATCTTTTTTCTTAATCGAATCTCCTGCTCAATAAGTGATGAGTGCCATGTTAAGTTTGAGGGTTTCCGTGCTTCCTTTGGCCACTTTATTCCACGAATGTCCAATTATTTTTCTAATCTCCCTATCCTTGCCAAATATTGGGATTATAGGTCTGCAAGGAGAATCTGCCACCATGGCTGTCTGGTTTTTCTGTCATATAGAAGAATCCAACCTCATCTCCTCCAGACGCATAGTATATTTTACCATGCATAGTCTTCCTCTGCTACTGAGAACCATTCTAAGAGTAGCCTATCATGCCTTCACAAAAGAAACCCTCCACCACTGCACGATCGGAGGCTAGTACTGCAATGGTAGCAGGTGTTAAGGGAGGTATCGTGTCCTGGGTGTAAAACCAAAATTCAGTTTCAAAAGGAACTGTTTCTCTCGAATTTTCTGAGCAGAACTCGCTCTTGTTTACTGGAGGAAGGCCACCCTTGGTATTCAGACGCTGAATGTAGGACACCCGATATGCAGTCCCAAAGTGTTTTATGGAAGCTGGCCGCTGGAAAAACTGAACCGGACTTTGATGCTATCTTATTTCCTTGAAACCATAAATGGAGACTGTTGCATGTTGTATTCACTAGGAGACAACAATTTTTCAAATGACCATCATTACATCACACAGATTTTCAAATGTAACTCACAATTTCGAATAGTATTATATCATAGCAAACCGCCTGTAATTTTAAACCTGTTGTTGATTTTTTAAGGAATTCCATAAACAAATATGACAGTTCGGCTAATTCTGAAGATGGTAGCCATTTTACTCAGCACTGTCTATGCTTTGACAAACGATGCGTTTCTGGTCTTTACGTGGATTCTTTTTTAGGATCTTGGGGACTGCCAGGTGCAGGTGCTCTGACAGCAACAACAGAGATATTTGGTCTTCATGTTGATATTTAACGTTTGTCCATAGGAAGAAGAGAAACGTTACCTCAAAACGTCAGACGTTGTCAATGCTAAGCACCCAACACATGTAAAGAACTATATTATTTGGTGAGAATAAGAAGCCGACAAGATCTATATTGGTGCAGCTGGCACTGACAATATGATTATTTCCATTGCCACTGCTCTAGGTTTTCTGGTGTTATTGATATAAGCTTTAATGTCTTCCGCCGACTTGGCAACGACTGTTGTAGATGAAAATGAATAACACTCTGTCAATAAATCTTCTCTGTCAGCAGGCCTGTTGGTAAGTATCAACCTGGCACCGCCTGCTTATTGCACGACCAATGCCCCTATTCCTCCAATATTGCACAGTACAATTTTTTCACTCACCATTTTGGGATCGAGGCTTCCCGCGAGACATAGATTCGTAGTCTTGTTTTGATCCAGGTGTAGCTGTTAAAGCTAATATGCGTAGCTGCACAGGTGCTTTAATTATTTTGCGGACAACAACACAATAAGAGTAATTTCCCATTGCACGATGAGCCTCATCAAATACCAAACAGACAAGTTGTTTAACCATGCAGGAACTAGATCGGATATCTCTTTTCAAGCACCTGAGGGGTTACAAAAAATGCTCTCTCGCTCTGCCGAAATCCGGATTTCTATGCTGGATTCATCTGTATTGTCATGTGATGAAGAGAAGCTGCAAGGGCCTTATTGTTTGAAATGTCCAAGATAAATCCCCGAACCTGACATAACTCTAAAAGCAAACGGAAGTTGTCAAGCTTTGGTGGTCTATGACGTCGTAGCAAGGCAACATATGGGATAGACTTATAAATTTGTTGTGCAGCACATGAATTGGCGAAAATCACCATTCCAACTCGGCAACACTATCTCTTATTATGTCGCCCCCTCGAATGTGTTTGATAGCAAAAAGACCATATCCGCGAACTCCAGATTTCCCAAAGCGAACTCGATTCTTTTCAGTTTTCTGGCTATAAGACAGACGCTCTTTCTATGAAGAAAACTATGGTGGATGTACTTCTTGTTCTTGTTTTATCCGGTTGACTATAACTTCTCTGGTGTGGTAGGAATATCCCATAGGTCGGTGAACTATGGAACTTATGCCAGATTTCTTTTTCAAAGGATTGTACACACAACATCTGGATGTATATGGTTCATCTATTTTGGAGAGTCCATCTTCTGTTGGGTTATTATCATTCAGTCAATTCTCTCTCCCTAGCTCTGATGGGCGTTTTCCCTTCCTCGTTAAAAATTCCAAGTCCACGAACCCCAAGTTTATAGAACTTGTAGAGCCAATCAAAGAGAAACTCATTTGAACCCTCGACTATAACACTGAGCTTCCATTTCCTTATGTTAGATCCCACGTGCTTATCCCATCGCGACGGGCTCATCGACTTACCTTTTCCACATTCACTTCACTCACAGAGAATTGAGTGGTTGCGAGTCACATAATTTGCTTGCTAGCTATTACAAACAACAGTAATACGATCTGGAACAGTGAAAAGCTTATTGATTTTCTCCTTTAGAGCGGTTCCCAGGGCCGGTTGCTTCAAAATGCATTGAGGACATGAATATCCAATCAGGTCTTTTAGTTTATCATCAAACTTACTGCCTTTTGTATACTGAGCACCGTAATTTGCAAAGAGCTTGCTCTGCGTTGCACATCTCTCCATGAAGAATAATGACCAAGGCCTGAACGACAGTTATGTAAAACAACCTGACAAGGATCATGAGAGAGCATGAAGAATCCCTTCCATGGTGGCATTTTATATTTGTTAGGATTGCCATAGCCTCTGGACAATAGAGACCCTGGAGTGTCGCATGGATCTGAATGTTCCACAAAATTCCTGTTAACAAACCCTTGGGCGGCATAGTCGATTTTGATATCTATTACAACACCGGCCATGAAGCATTTTCCTTTATGGACGGATTCTCCCACTATAATCAAATTCAAATCCACCTAGTCGATTAGTAAAAAACCTATTTTACAACCCCTAGGGGTACCTTTGCTTATCATGTCATGCCTTTTGGACTAAAAAACGCTAGTGCTATGTTTCAATGGGCCATGGCCTATGTTTTTCATGATCTTGCTTGCATCATCCTTTCTTATTTGGATGACCTCACTGCCTGATCCAAAAAGCAAACCCAACATTTAGATGACTTATGCATCGTTTTCCAACGATGTCGCTAATACAATATCCACTTGAACCCCCTCAAGTGTGTCTTTTGCGTCATTGACGAATGCCTCCTTGGGTTCATTGTTTCCCAATACAACATCACTATGGACCCCCTCAAGGTCCAATCTATCACATAATTTCCACCATCTAGGAATTTACGCCAACTACAGAGCCTATAGGTAAAATACAACTTTTTACGTCGCTTTGTCCCAAACTATGCCACTAGCGCACATGGTTTTCTCCACCTACTGTGACATGATATCCCATTTCGATGGGACAAAAATGCTCAAAAATATTTTGATAATTTAAAATCCACCCTATCCAACGTCCCTTTGATTAGTCCCCCAGACTATGATCAGGATTACATCCTCTACTTATCAGTCTTTGTTGTTTTAGTAACAGGAGTCCTCGTCGAATTAGGGGATGATGGGCGTGAACATGTGATTTAATACATTAGTAAAAACCTTCTTGGGACACCCTTGAAGTATAATAATGATGAGAAACTTTCATTAGCGTTTTTCCTCGCAGTCCAAAAACTGCGAAATTACATCCTACTTCAAACGACCAAGGTCGTAGCAGATTCCAAACCCATGCAGTACTTGCTTAGTTGACGACAGATTAATGGCAAATTTTCTCGATGGATTGTTATTCTTGAGGAATATGATATGGAGTTATCTACTCCCAAAAGAAAGAAAGATCGCATCCCAGCTGAACTCATTACGACTTTCCCCTCGGACGCTAAATCTTCCCCCATCAATGAGGATTTAGCTAATGAACACCTCTTCTTTATCCCCTCCGACGACCCCTAGTACAACGACCTCCTCGTCTACCTTTTTGCATAGAATTTTGGGTCTCATCTCTCTCGATATGATCATCAACGTGTTCACCATCAGGACCCATGATACCTCCTCATTGAAGACATTCTCTACCGACTCCGGGTCAACACCATTCTTTGTCGATGTCTTACCATCGATGAAGCCGACAGAGTCTTGAATGATTGCCACACCAGTGCTTGCAGTGGTCACCTCTCGGGTATGTCCACCACCCAAATAATCATTCGAGCGAGGTACTTCTCACCCACTTTGTTTCATGACTGCATCCACGCTGTCAAGGATTTGAAAAATTCCATCTTTATGCAAACAAAGCACGAGCTCCACCATCTCTTCTACACCCAGTTATCATCGCCGACCCTTTCTGTAAATGGGGCAAAGACTTCATGAATTTCCATCCTCTATCCAATAATGGACACAAGTACATCGTCATGGAAGTGGATTAATTTAGCAAATGGGTCGAAGCCATGCCCACATTTAACAACACCACGGACACAACAACACATTTTTTCTTCAACCAAGTCATTACCTAGTTTGGAGTCCCACGACAGTTAGTTTCCGATCATGGGAAACATTTTGAGAGTGATATCTTTGCATAACTCTCCTCAAAATTAGGCTTCACCCATGATTTTGCCTCCCCATACTACCCTCAATCCAATGGGTAGGTCAAGGCTCTCAACAAAGTCCTCAAAACCATCCTACAACGTATCGTCGACACACATAAGACAAACTGGCATCATATGTTGTTTTTCGCATTATAGGCTTATCACACGGTAGTCAAAACTACCACCGATTTTACACCATTCCACCTCATCCATGGGATCGAAGCCACCCTCCCTATCGAGTGTGAAATATCCATGTTATGCACTACCATAAGGCTCTTACCTGACACTGCTCCAATGGAGCAGTGCATGCTAACTTTAGAGACACTTGATGAAGATCGTTGATCTTCATTACAACACAATGAGACAGCCGAAAAATGGTCCAAAGCCACCTTTGATTTCCATGTCAACCTTCTCTCATTCAACAAAGGTGATCTCGTGTTAGCCTATGATATCGCCCATGACACTTTGGGCCATGAGAAATTTGAATCATTATGGCATGGCCCCTTCATCATCCAACATTGCCTCACTAAAGGAACCTACTTCTTGGCCTCTCCATAAGGCTACCCTCTCAAATAACTCGTCAACGGGTTGTACTTAAAGAAGTTTTACGCCTAAGCGTAGTCCCCTACCTTAGGTTTCTCTTTGAACACATTTGTAGAGTGTTTAGTTTTCTTTACCGCCACCACTCCTCATGTCTAATCTCTCACCCGTGTTATTGACAGATGCATCATCCATCAGCCTAACACATCGGTAACGCCGACGATGCTAGTTGTTGGAACCAGAATCTTGCTTCGGCCGCTTGGGCCATCTATACCCCCTCACATATCCTACTCCATTATAGTGAAATATTTTTGGGCTCGACCTCCAATAACCAAGCCAAATATGATGTCATCATTGGTCTCCCCATTAAGGTTAGTCACTATCACATTCATCACCTTAACGTTCTATTAGATTCCCAGCTTGTCATCCTGTAACTAAAAAATGTATATCACGTTCACGATCCTTGCCTCTTTCACAAATACCTGCAAGTTAGACGCCTATCTCGCAACTTTTATTCCATCACATTTACACATATTCCAAGAAACCTCAATCAAGTATCATATCACATGGTTAACCTAGTATTATATTTTCATTTATCACATTAAACAACATCATATACATAACATCAGACATATGTCAAAACACATAACAATACACATCATACATCATAAAAACACAAAGCATAAATACATGAATGGTCAAAATATATCCATCATATATATATATCATTGAGTTCATACAATGTTTTACAAAAATAGATATACAATTTCCTATAGGCTCATGAGTCATATCACCCCTATGAGTACAAAAAATGGATATCCAATACCCTATACAAAAATGGGCCCATAAACCCATATACATAAAAAAATGACACACAAGGTGCCCCCAGATTTCCCTCCCCCTATGTCATCTATCAGTCAGAGGTGCCCCACTAGTTGGGGGCCCTCTAGCTCCAGAAGGTAGTCGCCAGTCATCGCTACTCTCGCCACTGCAACTCTACATATCAATGCCTTCCACTCTGCGGGTACCCCCCCACATTGATCCATGACCTCCTCATCCTGGATATGGGCCCATATGCCCTCAAGCACACCCTACAGGACGCGCTCAAATCGTCTGCACTAATCCTCTAAAGTGGCCGCAACATCTGTCTGTGGCTCTCTAGCTGGTCCAACACCAGCGTCATCTCGTTGATGCCTCTGTCCAACCCTCAACTCTGGAGGCTCCTATCGATTCGGCTCCCTGATGAGCTCTGCCTCTCGTCCTCGGGGTCCAACATCTGAAAAATAGCACCAGTTATAATGTCAGCATCCATATACATGTCTGATAAATATTATCTACCAAAATGAAAATATACAAATACAACACATACCTCTCTGGTCCCAGTCCTCCCAGGAGGTAGCACCATGTTTGGATATTTCCAGTAGAACATACCTGCGTATGGATATTGCAAGGTCACATGTGGCATATGAAGCCACACTCACACAACCATGGTTGTGAAATAGTGGCCACCCTCCCCTCCTCCATGCCGAGCCAACACGTGTGTCCACCACATCATTCACATCTCTCACTGCCACACTGGCTCTAGAAGAATACGCAGGCACAACAAAGTCACCTTGTCCAAAAACCAGGCCACTAACACGGACCCGAATGCAAAGCCACCGGAGTCGTCACCCCGACAACGGTTCAGCTGGGACATCATCTTGGTGTGCATCAACACACCCCATGCAAATAAGTCCCCATCTAGGACCTGCTCCACCACCCTAAGATGACCATGACCAGTGATCCACTGAGTACCTAAGGATCCATAGATCCTCACCACCATCGCCGCAATGCACTTACTTAATAATTCATCAATGACCTCAGTAAAAATGACCAAACCCGACATAGGGTTCGACCCAATACAGTGTCATGCCGCCATGGTCTCCACCTGATCCTCCCATGGGATATGGGGATAAACGGCTCGGGCCAACCCACGGAATGGGAGTCCCGTTAACAAATACACATCCTCTATAATAGAGAATGTAAACTTCTCCCCCCTCACAATTAAGAACTACAAATAAGTGCTCCACATCTTAATAAGAAACTGGAGAAGGTACTCTTGCGACCATATAAGGGGGTAGTAAAAAAACTTAAGCAACCCACAGGTTGCCAAGTGTCTTTGTACTCCCTTACAACCTCTCATAGCTGGTCCCAGTCGCGCTCTCGCCAGTGGATCGACATCGTGCTATAGGATATACTAATCACCTGCATCCACATAGAAACATATGATCAGCTTCATCATCCATCAAAAATCATAAAATATCCAAAAAACTACACCCCTTAGCCTTCTCACAATGCGCGACTTTTCCCCATACAGTTGCGCATCTGTGCACACTTATTTTGCAGATAGTTGTGGACAAATGCACAACTCTGTCTTCCACAGGCATGCATGGGTGCCAACATGTCGGTCAAACAAGCATGCATCCAATGCACGCCTGTTTTTCCAGCCCTCGCACACATGTGTGCGACTGTCTTAGACACAACCACACATTATGCGTGAGATTTCTCGCCACGGGCGCGCATACCCCATGCATGACTGTATTGAAAAACACTACACATAATGTGAGGTAAACTGAGTTATACCTGCGCACACATGTGTGGGTGATCCAGGTGGATATCTGTGGCCACCCACCTTTTCCAACTGGCTCAAAACAGTTTTCTAGCAATTTTCGTAATTTACTATTTTTAGTAGTTTTTCGGGTCTTGAAACTTTCAGAACCATTTTGAGGCCCTAAACGACATTTTTGGGGAAAATGGGGAGAAACTCAATTGTTTTTTTGATGTTTCCCCCAAAATGAATCTCCTCGACGATACCTTTCCAACGAGCTATCATGCGCCTAAAACAGAGATCGTATACAAAAGTTACGACCCCGAGAAGTTGATGTACTAACTTACCCAAATAGGGCCCACCTGACTTTTGGCGCTTCATCTCCTAGGGTTAGGTTTTTTCATTTCTAGGGTTTTTGGCATTCCTATTTATTGCAAAAATTCCTTCAGAGCCTCATTGTAATTATCTTCTTGAAAATGAGCACAACCATCACATCTCTTCTCAGAGATACGCCGCCACCATTCCAGCAAGCTTGTTTTTCGCTACATTTTACAGTTTCAGCTTATTTCCTTATTGAATAGAAAACCAGTTTTACTGTATCTCTATTATTTTGTGTTAAGCACCTGTTAATAATGTATAGTCATTTCATTCTACTCATAAAATCTAGATTAGTGGTATCAGAGTGGTCTTTTCCTTGTCATCTTAATGCATGTCCCCAACGAGGTCAAAGTACAAAGAGTTGGGTCTCGATCTTGTTTCTCTTGAGGAAAAAAGCTCTCGCATGCCCAAGAAACCTCTCATGGTAGGAGAAAATAAATATGAAGAGACAGGATATCCTTTCAAAATGTTTCTTGAGGAATCCCTCATGCAATAGAGGAACGATATGATGGATAATTTCGTGCAAATCCTTCAGCGGATACCAACAGGTGACGCATCTTCTTCGAGCAGAGATGTCGCCCCCTTCATGGTACAAATAAAATTCGATATTCCTATATTTGAAGGTCAGATAGACACATATGTTGTAGACAAGTGGTTGAATCTACTAGAAAGGTATTTTTCTGTCCATAACTCTTCGAATAGAGAAAATATTACTTTTGCGCTCCTCAAAGTTGTTCCCCATATCAAAGATTTGTAAAAGGAAACAGAGGAACCCTCATTATTTACAGTCATGACCACCTGGGAATCCTTCAGGGAAGTTATTAAGGAGCAATACTACCCTCTCAGAAGTTATGACGACTTGTATACCAAATGGACCACACTGCGGCAAGAAAGAGACCAAGCAGTGCTAGATTTCACAAATATATTCCATACCTTGCGCACCAAGCTAGGTATCAAGGATTCAAATCTGGTGCTCAAGTATCACGGTGCTCTACATAGATACATACAAACCGAAATGGAATTTCTGGACATCTCATCCTTGGGCACGACCTACCGATATGTCGTCAAAAGTGAGCAGAAGCTGAAACAAAAGATCTGACAATTTGGGCCTGGGAACCCCTCACAAAAAAATCCAGTAAAGGGTAGCCCCAACCCACAGAAAAAAGGAAAGAGAAAAGATGGGTAGTATCAAGTTAACCAGTCCAAGCCGCAAGCAAAGAAGGACATCGCAAAGACAAAGAAAGACACCGGGAAGTGGTGCGACTTCCATAAGAGCCCTTGGCATAACACTACTGATTGTCGCTCAAAGTTGTCACTAGTGGCCAAAGTGAAAGCCTCTGAATCAAATGTGGGTTCTGACTCTGAGTTAGAACTAGAAAGGGGAAGGCAGATCATTGACGTGGAACCCAGTGCCACCATTGCTACCACCAAGCTCCATCCTGGTGAACCAGATGAGCCATAAGAAGGAGAGCGCCTCTTCCATTCACAGATGTGGGTAAAAGGCACCCCACTGCACTTCATCGTTGATAGAGGTAGCCAAAATAACCTCATCTCAATAGAGGTCGTCAAGCAGCTAGCCCTAGCAACAACGTCGCACCCACAACCCTACACCATTTGATGGCTTCACCAAGGAAGCGATCTCTGCGTCAACCAACAGTGTTGACTGTCGTATGACATCAAGCCCTTCAAAGAAGAGTTATTGTGTGATGTTTCTCCTCTCGAAGTTTGTGATGTTCTTTTGGGCCAACCTTATTTATGGAAACATCATGTTGTATATGAGTCTAGGCCTCATAGTGTTATTATTACTTTGAATAGGAAATTGTACAAGATACCCGAGGTAGTCCAACCTATTGCTATTTCCTTGATCTGTGCTAAGAAATGCAGGAAGGTCATATCTCAAGCGAAGAAGTTTGTCTTCTTCGTGATTCTCTCTTAGAATGAACGAAATATCACAGCCACATCGAGGGTCTCTACGGCCGACCTCTCCAAACAATAGAAGCAAGTAGATAAGGTCGTGGAAGAATACTCAGATATCCTCTCCTAACCTACTGGGGTACCTTTGCACTGGTTGATCAAGCACCCCATCGATCTGACCCCTAGTGCACAGATGTCCAATGGGTCAGTCTATCACCACTCTCTGTTAGAGAATGAGGAGATCAAGCGACAGATCTAAGAACTACTCCACAAGGTGCACATCTTTCCCAGCTCATCACCTTGTGGGAGCCCAACCATGCTGGTACAGAAGAAAGATGGAACCTGATGACTCTACATTGATTATCGGACTCTAAATAAAATCATAGTCAGAAACTGGTACCTGATTCCTTGAATCGATGACCTCCTTGATCAATTAACGGGGGCCAAATACTTCAATAATATTGATCTGAAGTCTGGCTACCACCAGGTCTCGATAGAACAGATAGATGTATGGAAGATCGCATTCAAGTCAAATAAAGGCCTTTTTGAATGGTTGGTCATGCCCTTTGGTTTGACAAATGCTCCAGCCACTTTCATGAGGATAATGGACGATATCCTGTGACCATTCACCAATACTTTTGTAGTGGAGTATCTGGATGACATTCTCATTTACAACAAGACTTGGGTCGAACACTTGCAACATATTCAACAGGTTCTGCACACCCTGCAGCAGCACAAGCTATATGCCAACTTGGAAAAATGGTCCTTCGGCATGGACAGGGTCCATTACTTGGGCTACATCATTGATCAACATGGTGTACATGAGGATCCAACCAATATCCAAGTCATATGTGACTGGTAAGCCCCAACCACACTCATTGAGCTTCGAAGCTTCTTGGGCCTTGCAAATTTCTACCACGGGTTCGTGTTGGGATTCTCCCATATTGCATGGGCCCTCAACAATTTGCGTGGGTTCAGTCCCAACAACAAGCATTCGATGATTTGAAGCATCTCTTATGCTCAGCCCCAATACTTTCACTACCATACCTGCACCAGCCTTCTGAGATCAAGATGGATTCTTCAGACTATGTTGTGGGCATCGTTCTCACTCAGCATGACCACCCCATGTCCTATCATAGTGAGACACTATCAGATGTTTTCTGTAAGTACCCTAATTACGACAAAGAAATGTACTCCATTGTGCAATCCTGTCACCAGTGGAGAAATTATATTCTTGGGAAGGAGACAGTCATCCACACTGATCATAAGCCACTGCAATTCATGCAGACACAAGGAAAATTGCAGAATGAGCGCCATCCAAAGTGGTCCACATACTTGTAGAAATTCCACCTCAACATCAAGTATAAGAAAAGAAGCACCAATAGTGTCATTGATTGCCTCAACAAACCACCAGTTGCGGCACTCACCATGGTGCTAGACTCTTGTGGCCATGATTCCTTTGGATGGCCCCAACTCTATGAGACAGACCCAAACTTTTCCACCACCTACCAAATGTTGTGTGCAAACGCAGTTGTTGATAATTTCCATCTTCAGGATGGGTTGTTGTGTCATTTGGGCCATATCTTTGTTCCAACAAGTGAGCGAGCGAAGTTGATATGGGAAGCCCACTACAGTCGAGTGGCAGGACACTTTAGCATCAAAAATACAGTGGTGATGCTACATAAACATTTCTACTAGCCAAAACTTTGACAGGAGGTCAGCAAGTATATCAGGTCCTGCACTGCCTACGATATTGTCAAATCGACCACTAAGAAACAAGGTCTGTACATCCCTCTTCCTACTCTTGACAGGCCATGGGAATCCATCTCAATGGACTACATGTTGGGCCTCTTGTCCACCAAGTGCGGAAATGACTGTGTTTTTGTGGTTGTTGATCGCTTTTCTAAGATGGCTATTCTAGTTGCCTACAAGAAGAGAACCAGAGAAGAGGCCACTGCCATGCCCTTCTTTGAACGATTCTAGGTCCATTTTGGAATCCCACACACCATTGTCTCAGATCGGGACAATCAGTTTCTCAACACATTCTAGTCGATTCTATAGTCACTGTTGGACACCAATATCACCAAATCCATGGCCTTCCACCCCCAGACAGATGGCCAAACCGAGGTCGTAAATCAAATGATTGTGAACATCCTTCACATGTATAATTACAAGCACCCTGGCACATGGTATGAGAGCCTTCCCTATGTCCAACATAGCTACAATCGAGCCCTGCATAGCTCAACCGGCCACAACCCCTTTCAGGTGGGGTTGGGATTCCAACCATTGGGTCCCATAGATGTTGCACTTCCCCTTACAGTCACCTCGATCGAATCATATATTACTCCAACTGAAGCTAACAAAGCCACCTGGTTCATTGAGAAGATCTAGCACATCTTCCAACAGGTTCAAGATATCCTACAAAAGTCCAATGAGAGGTACAAGTAATGTCATGATCAACATCGAGTGCCATATAAGTTTCAGGTGGGCGAAAAAGTTTGGTTGCACTTGCAGAAAGAACGCCTCACAGGACCATATCGGAAGATTCACCCAGTCCGTGGGTTGTCCACCATCACCAAGGTCGTGGGGGATAATTCTTTTCAGCTCAACATTTCTCCTTTCCTTGGCTTGAACCCAGTGTTCAACGTGGATCTCCTTCGCCCTTATTTCCCACCATTATTGGACACCTCAGAAGTAGCAGAACAAATGACACCAACAGATCTCAACCCCAACTACATACAAAAAGAATTCAGTGATCAGATTTTGGACACGCAGATCAAGGGCACTCGACAGCAAAGGATCTAGCTTGATCAAGTCGTCAAAATAGGGCAGCTCCTACACCAAGGCAAGTGGCTCACCCAGGGCTAAATTCAACAGAAATTTCCTCATCTGATGGGGGAACTCAACGCAATGGAGAACATTGATTCCTAAGGAGGGAGTATTGATCCAGGTGGATATCGGTGGCCACCCACCTTTTCCAACTGACTTCAAACAATTTTATGCAATTTTGGTAATTTACTATTTTTGGCAGTTTTTCGGGACCTGAAACTTCTAGAGCCGTTTTGAGGCCCTAAACGACATTTTTTGGGGAAATGGGGAGAAACATTGAGTTTTTTTCTATGTTTCCCCCAAAATGAATCTCCTCGATGATACCTTTCCAACGGGCTATCATACGCCTAAATCAGAGATCGTATGCAAAAGTTACGACCCCGAGAAGTTGATGTACTAACTTACCCAAATGGGGCCCACATGACTTTTGGCGCTTCATCTCCTAGGGTTAGGTTTTTGGATGTTTAGGGTTTTTTGCATTCTTGTTTATTGTAAAAATGCCTTCAGAGCCTCATTGTAATCATCTTCTTGCGAATGAGTGCAACTGTCACAACTCTTCTTAGAGATAAGCCACCACCATTCCAGGAAGCTTGTTTTCCATTGCATTTTATAGTTTCAACTTATTTCCGTATTGAATAGAAAACCAGTTTTACTGTATCTCTGTTATTTTTTGTTAAGCCCCTGTTAATAATATGTATTCATTTTTTTATTCTCATAAAATCCAGATCAGTGGTATCAGAGCGGTCTGTTCCTTGTCATCTTAATGCATGTCCCCAATGAGGTCGAAGTAAAAAGAGTTGGGTCTCGAGATTGTTTCTCTTGAGGAAAAAATCTCTCTCATGCCCAAGCGACCTCTCATGGCAGAAGAAAATAAATATGATGAGACAGAGGATCCTTTCAAAAAAATTCTTGAGGAATCCCTCATGCAACAAAGAAATGAGATCATGGATAGTTTCACGCAAATCCTTCGGCGGTTACCAACAGGAAACGCATCTTATTCGAGCGGAGGCGTCGACCCTTCAAGGTACAAATAAACTTTGATATTCCTATATTTGAAGGTCAGATAGACGTAGACACTGTAGAAAAGTGGTTGAATCTACTAGAAGGGAACTTTTCAGTCCATAACTTTCCGAATGGAGAAAATATTACTTTTGCACTCCTCAAAGTCATTCCCCATGTCAAAGATTGGTGGGAAACTTTCTGTGAGAAAAAGGAAATAGAGGAACCCTCATTATTTACAATCACATCCACCTGGGAATCCTTCAGGGATGTTATTAAGGAACAATACTACCCTATCAGAAGTTATAACGACTTGTATACCAAATGGACCAGACTGCAGAAAGAGAGACCGAGCAGTGCCAGATTTCACAAATATCTTACATACCTTGCGCACCAAGCTGGGTATCAAATATTCAGAGACATCTGGTGCTCAAGTATCACAGTGCTCTGCATAGATACATCCAGACCAAAATGGAATTTATGAACATCTCATCCTTAGGCGCGACCTACCAATATGTCATCAAAATCGAGCAGAAGTTCAAACAAAATACGTGGCAATTTGGGCCTGGGAACCCCTCACAACAAAATCCAGAAAAGGGTAACCCCAACCCACATAACAAAGGACAGAGAAAATATGGACAGTATCAGGACAACCAGTCCAAGCCAAAAGAAAATAAGGACTTCTGGAAGACAAATAAAGACACCGGGAAGTGGTGCGACTTCCATAAGAGCCCTTGGTATAACATTGTTGACTGCCACTCAAAGCAGTCGCTGGTGGCCGAAGTGAAAGCCTCTGAATCAGATGCATGTTTTGACTCTGAGTCAGAACTAGAAAGGGGAAGACAAATCATTGATGCAGAACCCAGTGACACCGTTGCTACCACCAAGCTCCATCCTAGTGAACCAGATGAGCCAGAAGAAGGAGAGCACCTCTTCCATTCACAGATGTGGGTAAAATGCACCTCGCTGCACTTGATCGTTGATAGAGGTAGCCAAAATAACCTCATTTCAGCAGAGGTTTTCAAGCGGCTGGCCCTATCGACAATGCCGCACCCACAACCCTACACCATTGGATGACTCCACCAAGGAAGCGATCTCCACATCAACCAACAATGTTGATTGTCGTACAGCATCAAGCCCTTCAAAGACAAGGTATTGTGTGATGTTGCTCCTCTCAAAGTTTGTGATGTTATTTTGGAACAACCTTATTTATGGAAATGTCATGTCGTATATGTGTCTAGGCCTCGTAGTGTTATTATTACTTTGAACAGGAAATTGTATAGGATACCCGAGGCAGTCCCACCTAGTGCTATTTCCTTGATCTCTGCTAAGCAATGCAGGAAGGTCATCTCTCAGGTGAGGAAGTTTGCCTTCTTTATGATTCTCTCTCAAAATGAGTGAAAGATCACAATCACATCTAGGGTCTCTGCGGCCGACCTCTCCACACAATAGAAGCAAGTAGATAAGGTTGTTGGAAAATATTTAACAGACAACGAATGCTTGTCATTGATGGCAAGTACAACAATGAAAGTGGGCATTATGAGAAGACATTGCAGAGAAGATTCGATTAAGCTCAGAAGCGATGGCAAGATCAGAGTAAGTGAAACAAAGTAAGCTCGGGAGGAGAAGCAACATTTCTAATCATTGGATCCCATTTACAATTCCCGATGATCGTCAGATCAAGTTTTGATTGGGACTGTTGATCCGAGACTCCATTTTGGAGTTTCGCGACTCGCGACATGGAGAGGCAAGAAACATAACTATCAAAATCGCAATATGTGAAATCGCGATTTAATCGCAGCCGTCAGATCAAAGTTTTGTTCTGGACCGTTGATCCAGCTTCATCTCGAAGTTTCGTGACTTGTGACATGGAGAGGCAAGAAACATAACTATCAAACTCGCAAGATGTGAAATCACGATTTAATCGCAGCCGTCAGATCAAAGTTTTGTTCTGGACCGTTGATCCAGCTTCATGTCAGAGTTTCGTGACTCACGACATGGAGAGGCAAGAAACATAGCTATCAAATTTGCAATATGCGAAATCGTGATTTAACAGCAGTCGTCAGATCAAGGTGTGATCTGGACTATTGATCCGAGACTCCATTTCGGAGTTTCGCGACTTGCGACTTGGAGAGGCAAGAAATATGAAGGCCGAAATCATGATATGATCTGAGCCATTGAATTAAGATAAGATCTAGACCATCAGATCTATGGAGATTTCAATCGTCGATCAGATGAAGTTTATAAACTCGCGAAGCACCTTTTTGGCACAGCCTATGGTCACTGCCGGTGGTCACGAGAAGGGAAGGAGTCAGTTCTAATAAGCTCCATTTCGGGGTTTCGGGGATCATGACTTGGAGAGTTGAGATGCCTCATCTCCAGATTCACGAGATGCGAATTCACGAAAATTTCTTTATGCATAAGCGTGTGGTCTTAGCCGGTGGTCACACCATCAGAGAAGATGAAGAGAAGAGTACTTTAGCATTTCATGGATCACGACTTGGAGAGTCGAGATGCCTCATCTCCAGATTCATGAAATGAGAAATCGCGAAAGCACCTTATGCATAAGCGCTTGTTCATAATATAAAGGAAGGAGCCAACGAAGAAAAAACTTCGTTTTGGAGTTTCGAAACTTGTGACATGAAGACTCAAGATGTCTTATCGCAGAATCTCCGAATTGCGAAAGTGCGAAACAGATAATAACACAAAAACCCATCAGAATAAATCCAACGATGCAGGTGAATCTGAGAATAATCGAAGGGATACTGTTGCACGTCATAGTGTAACTACCAGAAACCACTGATGGTTTCTGCCAGAGGACTCGAAGACACATTGGGGTGATTGACAAAGGAGATGAAGAGTCTCTGGGAAACTTCAAGAGGGATGAAGATGCTCATGGAGGTGATTGACAAGTGGATGAGCATTGAATCTTGTAACTAGAACAGAGAAGGTGATCTCGACTGTCACAGAGAGGACGAAGAGTTTCAATTTCCAGAGAGGCTAAGGAATCTCAGCATAACATACAGTTATTCTAAACGAGTGGAAAAATGGATAGAGAAGCTGAAGAGTCACGATGATGATCAGACAGAGCACTCGAGTTGTGGAGGATATCAGCGTGGTGTGAGTATGCAGAGGGATTGTGTGCATTGCATGCACAAGGTGCACAAAAGCTATAAATACACAGTACAGAGAAGAGATGTGGTTATTGTTGTTGCTGGGATTGCTATGGATGTTGATGAAGGTGATTCATGCATGAAGAAGGATCAGAGTGCAGAAGCTAAAAAGAAGAGAAGAAGAACTGTGCAGCGAATGGACATGGAACACAGAGCATAAAAGCAGAAGAACAGAATGGGCAGTGGATGCATGCTGGAAGACAGCGAGGAAGTCTGAGTAGAAAAATCTTGCAGAACAATGATGAGACTGGTAAGTTGTTATTGAACACTATATCACTGTAATATGTTTTAGTATTTCATATTCATAAACCAGGGAGGTTGGGAGGTGCTAGGGAGGACTGGTGTCCTCAGAGGTTCAAGTGGTGGCTTGAACACAAGGAGTCGGTGCTTCCTTCTAGTTGGTGCTAGAGAAACCAGGGAGTTGGTGCTTCCTTCTAGTTGGAGCTAGAGAAACCAGGGAGTTGGTGCTTCCTTCTAGTGGGTGCTAGAGAAAAACAGAGAGTTGGTGTTCTCAGCAAGTTGCATCTTGCAAAACAGAGGTTGTAGCCTCACAATGAGTTGGTGTTCAAATGTATGATAATGTAAAGAATGTAAATAATACTTATCATATAAAGAAGAAGAGGTTTTTACCCTGTATGGGTTTCCTTGGGAAATTTATGTCTCTGTGTTTCTCATATATGTGACTGATGCTGAATGTG
>JZKD02S2115909.1:171617-185598 GCA_000966675.3 Picea glauca
TCTCAGTTGTCCGACAAAGGTCATGGAATAATATTGAATATCTTCTCCTCACCTACCAAGGTACCTCTACATTGCCAGTTCAAGCACCCCATCGATATGACCCCTAACGCACTGCTTCCCAATGGGCCATGCTATCGTCGCTCTCTATTAGAGAATGAGGAGATAAAGTGGGAGATCCAAGAACTTCTCCACAAGGGGCACATTCATCCTAGCTCATCACCTTGCGGGAGTGCAATCGTGATGGTACAGAATAAATATGGAATCTGATAACTATGTATTGATTACCGGGCTCTGAATGAAATCACAGTCAGAAACCAATACCCGGTTCCTCGAATCGATGACCTCCTTGATCAACTCATGAGGGATAAATACTTCAATAAGATTGATATGAAGTCTGGATACCACCAGGTCTCAATAGAACAGACAGATGTATGGAAGACCGCCTTCAAGTCAAAGGAAGGCCTTTTTAAATGGTTGGTCATGCCCTTTGGTTTGAAAAATTCTCCAACCACTTTCATGAGGATGATGGACGATATCTTGTGACCATTCACCAATACTTTTGTAGTGGTGTATCTGGATGACATTCTCATTTACAACAAGACTTGGGTTGAACACTTGTAGCATATTCAACAAGTTCTGCACACCCTGTGGCAACACAAGCTATACGCCAACTTGGGAAAATGCTCCTTTGGCATGGATGGGGTCCATTACCTGGGCTACATCATTGATCATCATGGCATACATCCATGGATAACCAGCCCCAACCACACTCACTAAGCTTCGGATCTTCTTGGGCCTTGCCAATTTCTACCGCAAGTTCATGTTGGGATTCTCCCATATTGCATGGGCCCTCATCCAAATAACTAGGGGTGGTGGTAAGGCGAAATTTGTGTGGGGTCAGTCCTAACAACAAGCGTTCGATGATTTGAAGTAGTGCTTGTGCTCAGCCCCAGTACTTTCACTACCATACCTACAACATCCCTTTGAGATCGACACATATGCTTCAAACTATGTTGTGGGCATCGTTCTCACTCAACACGGCCTCCCTGTGGCCTATCACAGTGAGACATTATCAAATGTTGTATGTAAGTACCCTACTTACGATAAATAAATGTACTCCATTGTGCAAGCCTATTTCCATTGGAGACATTACATTCTTGGGAAGGAGATAGTCATCCACACTAATCATAATCCACTGCAATTCATGCAGACATAAGGAAAATTGCAGAATGACCGCCATCAAAGTTGGTCCAGATACTTGCAACAATTCCACCTCAACATCAAGTATAAAACATGAAACACCAACCGTGAAATTGATTGCCTCAGCAGACCACCATTCATGACACTCACCACAATTCTAGACTCTTGTGGCCATGAGAGCTATGGATGACCCCAAATCTATGAGACAAATCCGGACTTAGCCACCACCTACCAAATGTTGGGTGCAAACATAGTTGTCGATAATTTCCATCTTCAGGATGGGTTATTGTGTCATCTGGGTAATATCTGTGTTCCAACAAGAGAGCGAGTGAGCGAAGCTGATCTGGGAAGCCCACTAAAGCCGGGTGGCAAAACACTTCGGCATCGAAAAGATAGTGGCGATGCTACAGAAACATTTCTACTAGTCGAAACTTCGATAAGAAGTCAACAAGTATATCAGGTCCTGCACTGCTTGTGATATTTCCAAACTAACCACTAATAAACAAGGTCTGCACACCTCTCTTCCTACTCCTGACAAGCCATGGGAATCCATCTCAATGGACTACATGTCGAGCCTCCCGTCCACCAAGCGGGGAAATGACTGTGTTTTTGTGGTTGTTGATCATTTTTCTAAGATGGCGATTCTGGTTGCCTAGAAGAAGAGAACCATAGAAAAGCCCACTGTCATGCTCTTCTCTAAATGAGTCTGGGTCCATTTTGGAATCCTACACACCATTGTCTCAGATCGGGACAATTTATTTCTCAACACATTGTGGTCGAGTCTATGGTCACTGTTGGACATCACTAAATCCACAGCCTTCCACCCCCAAACAGATGGCCAAACTGAGGTCGTAAATTGAATGATTGTGCACATCCTTCACATGTATAATTATAGGCACCCTCACACATGGGATTAGAGCCTTCCCTATGCCCAACATAGCTACAACCGAGCCCTACATAGCTCAATTGGCCACAACCCCTTTCAGGTGGGGTTGGGATTCCAACCATTGGGTCCCATAGATGTTGCACTTCCCCTTGCAGTCACCTCAACCGACTCATCTCCTACTCCAACTGAAGCTAACAAAGCCACCTGGTTCATTGAGCAGATCCAACACATCCACGAACAGGTTCAGGATATCCTACAGAAGTCCAATGACAAGTACAAGCAATGTCATGATCAACATCGGGTGCCACATAAGTTTCAGGTGGGTGACAAAATTTGTTTTCACCTACAGAAAGAACGCCTTACAAGACCCCATCGGAAGATTTTCCCACTCTGTTGTGGGTCATATGCCATCACCAAGGTCATGGGGGATAATTCTTTTGTGCTCAACATTCCTCCTTTACTTAGCCTTCACCCAGTGTTCAACGTAGATCTCCTTCGCCCTTATTTCCCACCATTATTGGACACCTCAGAAGTAGTAGAACAACTGACACCAACAGAGCTCAATCTCAGCTGCATACAACAGGCATCTAGTGATCATATTGTAAACACATAGATCAAGGGCACTCGACAACAAATGATCCATGTTGATCGAGTCGTCAAAGTAGGGCAACTCCTGCACCAAGGAAGGTGGCTCACCTGAGGCCAAATTCAACAGAAATTTTCTCATATGATGGGGGAACTCAACGCAATGGAGACCATTACTTCCTAAGGGAGGATTGATCCAGGTGGATATCATTGGCCACCCACCTTTTCCAACTGTCTCAAAACCATTTTTTGGCAATTTTGGTAATTTACTATTTTTTACAGTTTTTCAGGTCATGAAACTTCTGGAGTCGTTTTGAGGCCCTAAACGATGTTTTTTGGGAAAACGGAGAGCAACATAGCAGCTCCATTAATAGTTCCCCCAAAATGAATCTCCTCGGCGATATCTTTCCAACGGGCTATCATGCGCCTAAATCGGATATTGTATGCAAAAGTTACGACCCCGTGAAGTTGATGTACTAACTTACCCAAATGGGGCCCACATGACTTTTGGCGCTTCATCTCCTAGGGTTAAGTTTTTGGATGTTTAGGGTTTTTGGCATTCCTATTTATTGTAAAAATGCCTTCAAAGCCTCATTGTAATCATCTTCTTGTGAATGAGCGTAGTCGTCACATCTCTTCTCAGAGATAAGCCGCCACCATTCCAACAAGCTTGTTTTATGTTGCATTTTATAGTTTCAACTTATTTCCTTATTGAATAGAAAACCAATTTTACTGTATTTCTGATATTTTTTGTTAAGCACCTCTTAATGATCGGTAGTCATTTTTGTTCTGCTCATAAAATCTGGATCAGTGGGTATTTCCCCTTTTCCCGCACATTTTTGGGCCCTTACCACTAAAAAACACCTGTACGACCCTCCGTACAGCCTGTAACTACAAACTACCAAATTCACAATGTGCAGGATGATAAGACCACTAACCTGTCCCTCGTCGCTCCTGGATCGGTAGCTTCATGCTCCCATGATCTCGAAATCTCCTCATAGCTCTATCGTTAGCTCAACAATAGTGACAGGTACAAATGAGGTGGCATTGTGGGCCCACCACCCATATATAGCCCCTTCTACCCAATTTCCACACTTTGTTATAGGAGCCTAGAGCCTTTGATTTCTGATCCGTTCTCAGCCATGAGATCCTGACCCAACCATATACACATTCACATTTCTCGGGTTATCATTTTCACTTAGCCCCGGAGGAGCATTTTTCTCACGCCACGTTCATGTATGCATGCTCACTTTCAATTTTATCGCATAGTTGTTATATATTGTTTATCATCAGATATTATTCATGTCAGGTACTTGGTTTTCATGTGTGCAGGTACTTGTTCAAAAAATCTCACAACCCCTTCAGGTATATGTTCAACACTGACATGTAATTATTCCCTCTGTAAATCAATTACATATCTCGGTCAAACCCTCTGCCATTTTCCATTAGGGTCCCTACATCTAGCTCTGTAGTATCTTTACCTTTGTCTCATTTTGGTATTATCAACCGGTAGAACTCTTCCCCACATGAGTTGTCCCATTCATAGTTCCCCTTGACAACTTGACACTCTGCATGTTAATTTCACCCCCTAGGATTGGGAGTCCCAATAGTATTATGCACTTCCGATAATGAACCCCATACCTCTTCTCATCGTATTGCTAACCTTCCCAATGGAATCCCGGATCATATCATCTCACACTTGGTTCTATTGACTGCAGTCCCACAGTTTCATTAGCCCTCCATCTCATCCACCATTAGTTTCCCATCTGTAGATTGTCCTCCATCCATTTACCTAATACAAAAACCCACCCATGGGGCCCCCACCCTCCACTAGTTCTCTTTCACAAACTTGCACTCTAAACAGGCCAAGCCATCTTTCATTGGGCACCTATTTCTGTATCTGTATACTCAACCCAAATTATTCTTTATTTCTTTGGTAATTGTATAAAGCGTTAATTTCCAGCATATACACAGATTTTTCATTATCATCCTTGATGGCCTTCTTTTACCTGGAAAAGCAACCCATGTCTCCCTTGGTTGGGGCATCCACCCTTTTTTCATATTGACATCGTTAACAAACCCCGAGTATCCCAAGTCCTTGTACCCACGATCTCTGATTTTTCCCACTTTGTTATCCTATGGCACAGTTTAATCCCATATCTAGTCATCCCCCTGACACGAGATCTATTTTTATGGTTGTTGCTAATCATCCCTCAACACCCCAACCAAGGGAAATCTTGAGTCCCACAACATCTTGAATTCATTCATGTTACCCATCAGTACCTGATATCATCTATTACTCATTGGATTTCAAGAATCCCTTAGCTTCTCGGTGTCACATCTCCCTTCATGTCGACATTAGCATAGTTTCCAGAAGGGCGACATTATATTGAGTCTCATTACCTTTTCAATGAGGAGTCTCAAACGACACATAGAGAATCATCATTGCTTCCTGATTCCATTGACCCCCATAACAATTGACTTCAACAAAATCTCATGTTAAGGTGGGTCTTACTAT
This sequence comes from Picea glauca, assembly GCA_000966675.3. Classification (NCBI taxonomy): domain Eukaryota; kingdom Viridiplantae; phylum Streptophyta; class Pinopsida; order Pinales; family Pinaceae; genus Picea; species Picea glauca. The sequence goes on from JZKD02S2115909.1 coordinate 176,807, forward strand.
GTGACCATTGTAGTTGGTTCATACCAGTCGAAGACCTCTGAAGTTGATAGGCCATCAATGCCTACGAGTCAACGATAATTATTACAGTCGTCCATTACTTGCTTCAGAGCCAGTTCACTAGTCAGAACCGTCATATGTCATTATCAACCACCCCCGAGGGTGCTGCAGTTATCCACATTCTGGTTCCATGACACGAGCATGGGGCATGCCCACCTCATTTGTACACAAATTTTATTTTTTCCTAGAAAAAGGTTTGGGTCCGACATTTTTCCCTCTCCCTCCAACGGATTTCTCTTGCAGTTTCTCTCTTCACTCTTCCTTACAATGGCACTCTCAAAAAAATAAGCATTGATGTACTTCAGCTATAAGTATGCTCCTAACCTCACACATCAGGGGGCATCTATTATCACTGAAACAACTTCTGCAACATTGCACACAATGGTTGAAGAAAGATGTCAATTCCAACAACAATTAGTCCACATACAACACCAAAATCCATCCAAAAGGAAAAAAACTATATACTTGGTTCAAAAATCAAAGTGCGCAAATTCACCAAAGGAACTGTGCGCACAGTGCACAGAATGCACAGGCTAACATAGATCTCAGCACGCACTGTGCGCAAGATGCACGAATGTCTACGAGAAAATCCATGCACTTCCATGAATGACACATTTATGAATCTTGTCGGCCTCTCAACCACTTCTAGTCCGACCCCCAAAACGATTTGACACTCATATCTGAGCGAAATATAGCTTGGAGGTTGGTCAAGGGCTAGGAAGTTCCCTAAAAGGCCCCTTGTTCACACTATGAACCAATTATATCTTTCCATGAATGGACACTATAAATATTTTCCATGGGTGTGCTAGAAAAATAAGAACTCCAATGTATTGTTATGCTGCAAGAATTCTTCTTTGAGAATCCTCTTTTCTCTTGGAATCATTCAAGCACCATTGCAAGGGCCATTCCACTTACCTCTTGAGGGAATTGACATTGTATTTCTTCACCATTGTTACTTTCCATTTCATTAAGATAAGAGATATTTATTAGGTAACTCAAGAGTGGAGGAAGAGGGGACTCATAAATCCCTACCTTTCTCTACGGTGTTTATCCTATCAATATATTGATCCATTGATAGCCATATGTTGGTCATTTTTTTTTTCATGGTTCTAGTTCTTCCAAGCTTCTCTAACATTTATTTATTAATTGTTTTTATTTTTATTTATTTGCTTCATGTGTATTTGGTTATCTAATCAACTCACAAACTTATGTCTTGTTTAATTGACTTAACTAAGCATGCAAGTCATGTGGTTTTTCTCACCCATGTGACAAAACCAACAGAACAATGACTATGAGACAAATATGAATGTCTATGTAAAAGTGTATCCATGAGCAATACACAACGGATCTATATCTCAAAATCATCTGAAGATATATAAGTGCAATGTGATATGAATCTTCAGGAAGCATCAACGCCTGTAGATGGAGATGATAACTTAATAACTTAAACATTGTGGCTACTAAGGATACCAAATCACAGTAAGCCTCTGGGTGGGTACAATCAACATTTGAATCTGAATGTATAGGAAGGATATCAAGTCCGAAATCCTTCAAGAGAACTAAGGATAAGTGGACCGGTAAACTCTAGAGGACCTTGAATGGATTTGGAATTCATGAAGCTTCGATACCACCTGAAGATATATGAACCTCAAGAGGAACCCCCAATATACGATCTAACTACTACAAATGGTTAATCCTTGGAGGGATAATATTTGTTTCTCTCCTAAACATGACCTCGTGTGTAACCCCTGTGTGAGAGGGGGATCCTAGCTATGCTTATACAAAAATTAGATTTACTCTCCCTATCGCAAGATTCTGAGATTGTATTGAATTCTTTGGAGAGTTATTCTCACAGCCTATTCCAAATCTCTAGTCCTAATCTATTGTTGGTGTAAAGATCTTAAAAATAAAAGGTTTCTATATTAATTTTAATTAGCGTTGATTTTAGTGGTTGTTTGTTATGCAAAGGTGAATGATAGTGAAACTGATGATGTTTGATACTCAACTCCAAGAAAGATAAAAATAATGAAATGAAAATTTTATTTTCAATGAAATTCTAACTATGGGAAGGAGAAGAGTTTTGTTTCTTTCAGTAACAAACACTTAAGAACGAAAAATTTCATAGAATTTCATTCTCAACAATAATTCTAACCAATTCCAAATTATGAAGAAAACCTTTCCGATATTCAAAACCAATGTATGAAAGTATATTTTTTATTGTAAATGTAAATTGAATAATTCATCTAATGCTTCGTGTTTTCACTAATAATAAAAAATGACTTCACTACTTTGACTTTGGATAACAACAAGAAAAATTACAAAAACAAAGACACTCCCAATAGTCGATCAGAGACTAAAAGAAGAACGAACTATCTATTCAAAGAAAAACACCAAAAAAATAAAGAATCACACTTAAAAATCTCTCATAAATGAGTAATGGATCAAAGACCAAGTAAATAGTACTGAGATCAATTACTTTCCTTATAACAACCTCCAATCAATTAGATGAATGAAAAGAGAAGCAAAAAGAACCCAAGTTTGAGGAAATACGGTTGTTTTTTGCAATAATGAAAGACAACACAAAACCAAATCAAGACTAAAAGAGTGAAAATAATCAAGTTGTAAGTCAAATAGAAGAAAATATCTTATAGAATAGGATCTGAGCCAGAGCAAAAGACCCAAGAACTATACCCAGCAAACAGATAGTCACCAATTTTCCAAGGCAAGAAAAATCGGCGCTCTGGTATTAACAACACCAGCGTGCTAAAGCACTCCCTAATACACTCTAGGGGAGAGTTGATCAAGATATCAGTGCTCTAACTTAAACTGGAGAGGGTGCTAGTTCTGAGAAAAGTTTTGGAAAACTTAGAAAATTCAAAATCTCAGGAAAATTCAATCAGAGACTCTGTAAGATGACTTTAGAAAAGATGAAAGATCTACAGATAGATCAAATCAGAAAAAAAAGATCCAGAGATAGGAAAAAGGAAAGGAATTACCAAGGAAAGAACCAAAACTGAAATCTTTGATACCTAGTGTAGTCGTCAATTTCTGTTACATAATGATTCCCCTGTGGACAAGTGAATCTTCCCTTGGATTCTAGACCCCTAATACAAAGACAGAAAAACACAAATGGACAATAACATACCTTTGAATTCAGTTTAACTAATTAGAAAGAGAAAGAGATGGAAGAAAGTGTGATGCACCTTATTCTGTATTTCTTCCTTGTTGCTCCCAATCTAAGTTTGATCTCCAAACTCTTCAGCACAACTTGATACCTGTAATACAATGTACAACAAAGAGAGACAAAGAACTCCTACTCTATGAGATTAGATTAAATAAATTCATCTACGAAGATCGAAAAGCACATGAAATAATACACAATCTTGAAGGAAATAGGCCAAGTATATTGATGATAAATTTAAAGAGATACTTACAATCTAGTGTTGCAGCAACATCCCCAAGTCCTCCTCGTCCAACACCTTTCTCAAAATATCCATGATCATATTGACAATGCTTTTACTGATTATATTCCTCCTTGTTCACCATGATAATGACTCCATTTATATAATTTGGGAGGCCCAACCACCTTGGTTATATTTGGGATTAGTTGAGGATATGACTCCATCAGTTGTGGTATCTCCCTTAGATGCATCCTAAGGGTTAGATTCAAGCCAAACCAACTCAAATCATCCCTAGTTGTCCTTAGAGAAAAAGGGGATTTCTTCCCAATATTTTCTCAACCAATCAATGCTCCTTTACAATGGGAAATAGAGAGCTACAACTCTCCCTTCTATATAGACAAAGAGCACTAGCGCTCCCTGCATATGATCAAAGGAATGCTAATCTTCCAAAAATTGTCAAGATGACCAATTCTCATAGAAAAACAATGTGTTTCATCTATCAAATGATGAGGCTTCTTCTTCTAACATGTTTTAGGGGTCATATCAAGTGTTCTCGTGGTGTCATTCACGATGCAACACTTACGTGATGAAAATGTGATATTTACAACACTTGCGAAAAAAGGGCGACACTTACGACAATGAGAATGTGACATTATCAAAGTGAGGAGCTTTGATGTGTAACGGTAAGTTGTTACCTCAACTTCTTGAGGTTGTAATTTTTCATACGACCTCCATTTTAGGAGTGTGATAGCCCATTGGAAAAGTCTTTTCGAGAACTACACATTGTGCCATCAAACTCTAACTTCGTTTGCAGTTGGCTATGGCAAGTAAAAAAAAACATTGTTTAGGGCCCCAAAACGGCCCTAGAAGTACATAAAGATGTATTGACATGAAAAATTACAAAATAAGCCAGTTGGATTAGGTGGGAAGCCACAAATCTCCGCCTAGAAGCTGTGTAGGGATTCATACAACCCTGGAAGTGTAGAACCCACAATTACAAATAATTACAGAAGAGCATGTTGAACTAAAAATTGTCAAGATGAGCCAGTTGGAATAGGTGGGTGGCCACTAATATCCACTTGGATCATTTTCCATATCTTCTTCTAAGTGACCTACCCTTATAATTAACTTGTGAAATTCTTCTATATAATCTTTCACATTCATTTCTCTTTGTCTCAAATTTTGAAGTCCTCTGAACAATTGTGTGTACTAATCCCTTGACATGAATTTGGATTTAAACTTAGTTACCATTAAGTCCTATGATGCGATATTTTTATTACCTCTCTTTCTTCTATCATCTTGAACATTATCCCACCATAATGAGACATTCCCTTTCAATATTCTAAAAACAAAGATAACCTTGTTGTTATCTTCTACCTCCTTGTAGTCAAAATACTTATCCATGGCTGCAATCCGATCACTAGTAGAAAAAGACAAATTTATGACTGAAAAAATGACTAAAAATTGCATATAAATGACTAAATTTAGTCACGTGACTACTAGTAGTATATTTTCGGACATATATAACGCGACCAAATATATGACTAAAAAACTTTAGTCATTTATTGGTTGTTTTGGTTGATTATTTTGGTGGTAACTTTAGTTATTTTTTTAGTCATTAATTGTTGTTCACTGGTCATTTATTTGGTCGTGGTAGTCCATTATTGTCGTCAACAAGAAGTAAATTTAGTCATTTGTATCATTTATTTATGTCAACTGGTAGTATATTTAGTCATTGTAATCATCATTTTTCGTCAACGAGTAGTATATTTAGTCATTGTAATCAACATTTTCCATCAACTAGTAGTATATTTAGTCATTTTTATTCTCTAATTTCCATCCATTGGTAGTATATTTATTCATTGTTATAGTCATTGATTGTCATTAACTGGTCATTTATTTAGTTTTGGTAGTCATTTATTTTCTTCAACAAGTAGTAAATTTAGTCATGTGTATCATTTATTGTCATCAACTAGTGGTATATTTAGTCATTTTGATTCAATGATTTATGTAAATTGGTAGTGTATTGTAATATTCCAGATATAAAATCGTATGCAGAACATAAATATTTTAGCTACAAATGGAAGAGAAGCAATGATATAATCAAAACAATACCAGAATAATACCAGAATAACACCAGAAAGAGCACTTTGATTACTGATAGCAATGTTCACTTGCCTCTTTGAAGGGGAAACCTCCAACAGAGCAGATCTCTATTACAATAATATATAAGACAAAACTTTGCATACCCTCTACTCCTATTTATACTAAACATGTCTATCCAAAAGAACAATCTAGAGGAAGATATTTCTAGAAGCGAAAGATTCTATTAGGTCTTCTTACATTTGACTTATTCTTACTTATTGCTAGGCCTTATTAATATTGACCTTTATTACATGGAAATATATTATTCTACCTACATGAGGGGTTAGGGATATTAGGTCCCTAACATGTCCTCCCCCTTAAAACAAACCTTGTCCTCAAGGCTTGAGATGAGGAAATTGCTACATAATGGCAGTTGGTTCCTAAGTGGCATCTGCTGGAGTTGTATCTTTCCACTGGACTAACACTTCCTTGATGGTGCGTTGACGCAGAAGACACTCACGATGGTCCAAAACTGCTTGTGGTTGTAACCATCGGAGCCTTCTTCATCCAACTCGGGAAGGTTGGTTTGAGTTTGGCACTTAGCTCCAATCACCTTCTTTAAGTAGGAAACATGAAAAACAAGATGGAACTTAGAATGACTCGGCAAAGCTAATTGATAGGCCACTTATACCACATGCTTGAGAACGGTATAAGGACCATAAATTTGGGTTCCAGTTTCTGACAATGGTTAGCCTTGAGAGATTTTTTCTTATAAGGTTGCAGTTGAAGAAACACCTAGTCTCCTTATGCAAATTGAAGTTCAGAGCGACCTTGATCAGGTCGTTTCTTCATGCGATTATGGGCCATGACAAAATTATCTTTGAGGGTACAAAAAATAGCCTCTCAAACTATAAGTGTTTGGTCAACCGCCTCAACCTTCAAGACACCTGTAAGGTATGAGAGAACTGGAGGTGGATTTTGTCCATATACTGCTTCAAAAGGAGTCATGTGGGTAGTTGTATGGTAAGAAGTTTTGTACCACCATTCATCTAGTGGTAACCATTGATCCCATTGTTTTTTCCTTTCTAATGCAAAACACCTCAAATATGTTTCCAAACACTTGTTGACAACTTCAGTTTGACCATCATTCTTGGGATGATGAGTTGTGTTGAGATGCAATTGGGTGCCCACAATAAAATCCATAGAGATATCCCTCCAAATAGTAGGTGGAATCAGAAGCAGTTGTAGTATGCCAGGAGATTTGATTGTTTCACCCTTGTTTCATTGACAAACATCACATTCTACCAAAAAATTGTGAACGTCTTGTTTCATACCATCCCAAAAAAAGGAACGTTTGACTCAGTCGTAGGTTTTGGTAAACCCTGAGTGCCCAGTTGTGGGTGTAGCATGAAGCTCAGAACGTACTATGGATTTAAGTTGTGATTGTTTACTTAAATACAAACGGCCTTTGTAGCGAAGCTCATCATTGTGACAAGAGTACCCTAGGGAAAATGGAGAATTGGTTTGCAATTGTTGGATCATAAGCGAAATTTTGGGATTGTGTAGCCATTCTTGGTGAACAACTTGGAGCCAATCCAGTACAATGAAGGAGAGGGAAAAAAGGGACCCTTCATATTCATATTTTCTTTAAAGTGCATCAACAACCACATTTTCTTTTCCTTTCTTGTAAATGATCTCATAATCATATCCAAAGAGCTTAGTCACCCATTTTGTTGCTCCAAGGAGGAAGGGCATTGTTCCAGAAAATACTTGAGGCTTTGATGATCTGTCTTAATTTGGAAGCGTTACTACAATAGATAAGGGTGCCAAAGATCCACTGCATGCAGAATAGCCAACATTTCCTTTTCATGGATTGATTTTCCCAAATGTCACTCTAATAGTTGTTTGTTGGTAAATGCCAAAGGTCAATCCTCTTGCATAAGGAATTCTCCAATTCCTCTCCTGAAAGCATCACATTCTAGGACAAAGGTATGGAGTGGAGTGGTGCACATGGTCACCTTCAAGGTTTGAAAGGCATGAGCAACTGCATAAGTCCAAGTGAAATAATATTTTTTAAGGAGTGCAGTGAGAGGTGTCGCAATATTTCCATAATTCTTAACAAACTTGCAATAATAGCTTGTTAAACCAAGAAATCCATGCAATATTTTGAGAGTCTTTGGGCAAGGCCAATCCTACATAGCTTCAATCTTTTTAGGATCCACCCTAACACCTACCTTTCCAACAAGATGACCCAAGTACTCGACTTCTGAGGCTCCAAAAGCACATTTAGATTGTTTGAGGAAACGTTGGTGCTGAGAGAATAGATGTAGAACTCGATCCACATGAGAAAGATGGGTTGTCCAGGTTTTACTATAGATGAGGATATCATCAAAGAAAACTAAGAAAAAATGACATAAACATGATGTAAGATATGATTCATGAGGCTTTGGAAATTGGAGGGATCATTACACAAGCCAAAAACCATGACCAGAAACTCATAGTGGCCCTCATGAGTTTGAAATGTAGTCTTAGGAATGTCACCCTCATTCATATGTATCTGGTGGTAGCCAGAACGAAGATCAAGTTTAGTAAAGAACTGGGTACCACTCAATTCATCCAAGAGGTCATCAATGATAGGAATGGGAAATTTGTCTTTAATGGTGAGTTTTTAAGGACGCGGAAGTCAAGACACATGTGCCAAGAAAATTATTTATTAAGGACCATGACCATAGGAGAAGAGTAGGGGCTCATACTAGAATGGATAACACCTATGTTAAGCAATTCTTGAACAATTTTCTCAATTTCATTCTTCTAGGAAAATGGATGACAATAGGGACGTATATTGGGAGGAAGGCTACCGGGGACAAGGTGAATGGAATGATCATGAACACCATAGGAAGGAGGGAGTCCCTGGGGAGTGGAAAAAACAACTTGATGTTTGGATAGGATGGATTGGAGGTCCTACGGCACAGAGGGTGTCTCAATGGCTTGAATGGAAAGGAGTTGTGCAATAATGCCAGAATGACCTTTTTTTAGCAGCTTTTCCATGCGATGGGAACTGATGATCTCTAGGGAATCGACAGTGATGCCTTGTAACTTTAATTGCTGGCCCCCCTAGTGGAATTGCATGGTTAATTCCTTAAAATCCATGAGAATGGGATCCAAAGTCCTTAGCCATTCTACACCCAACACAATCTCAAAACCTCCCATGTCGATAATAAACATATGATATTTCATGTGGTACTGACC
>JZKD02S2115909.1:188718-203485 GCA_000966675.3 Picea glauca
TAATAAAACATCCATCATAATAAAAGATCTATGAACATTAATATACATTCAAACTACTGCATAAACAAAAAAATCAAATTAACACATTAATATTGTGAACTGCAAGATTATCATATGTGTGTGTGTGTAATAAAAAATGTCAAAGTAGTACAGTACTGTCACTGAGAGTTTTCAAGTTTGAAAATACACCATAATATAAAATAAAATAAACCGAACATGCATTCATTCAAACCACTGTCACTGAGAGTTAACAAGTCTACAAAATACACCATAATATAAAAGATCCACGAACATACATTCAAACAACTGCATAAAATCAGTGGGCCAAGTTGTCTAATAACTGTGATAAAAATCATTTGTGTTATTTTTTGCAATTATTTCAAAGGCCACTGTGTGAAGCTTCCTTCCTTCTCTTTCAAACGGACAGATCCATCTATTTTGTCTTCATAAAGAGGGGGTATGTTACTTATGACCTTTATAACATTTACATTTGCACCTCCTGCTCCACTCAATTTCACTCCATGTATAATAGATAATGAGTGAATCCATCTGATACCCACAGTAGCATTGTCATACGGATCCAACAACTTTACTTTGTCGCCTTCTTGGAGTTTATGATCAATACATTTCTGCAAGAACAAAAATAAATACACATTATCCTGAGATATGAAAAATGTTAAAACAAGAATTATATTCTAATATTTAGCATATAATTATTGCACTCACCTCGAGTTCACTAGTACCATTATGAATATACTGCACATTATTCTCAAGTTCAACGTCAATATGATCGCTATCAATATTGAGATCACTTAGTGCATCTTTCATAGCTTTTTTGATAATGACTTGTCCTTTTCATCGTTCTTATTTTATAGAGTTTCCCTACATGTGGTTCCATCATGAAAAACAAATATACAACATTTAAAAGTATGAAGAATGTATTATTAAGCATTCAAAAGTATGAAGAATGCAAGTAATAATTTTTTGTCAAAAAGAACATTTTAAGCGTGAAAATTTATGAAAAAACATTGGGACAGATTAACTATCACAACAAAAATTTGATTACCTCAAATTCAACACCACTATCAACAATGTCCTTTACATATTTCTCAACGAATTCTTCATGATCATTATGACCAATATTGACATGCTCTTGTGCAGCCTTCGGAGCTCTGTTGATATTATAAATGCCTTTTCCTTTTGGTGACACTGCATGTTTCGTATGATTGCTCTACATGTGGTTTAACCATCATGAAAAAAAATATACAACATTTAAAATTAGAAGCAAACTATCTCCAAGGTAACTGTTATATTTTTCAAACAATGAAACAACAAAATCGCAACAAGCATTGAAAGAGATGTAAAAAAGGAAGTGCAAAACATGAAACATTGTGATGAACCTTCGAATCTCTTTTATGATATGATAGTTATGATATTAAGATCATTTAAAGCATTATTTTACAAGAAATTATCTCATTGTCCAAGGTAGTTAACCTTACAATTCATAACTTTGGATATTTGTAGTCGAGTTGCCTTAGCAAAAAGTAGCACTATATGTCAATAGTAAAACAAGTTAAGCATCAATAAACTCTCCATTATCTATAGTCGTGTCACCTTAGAAAAAAGGAGCACTATATTAAATATTAGATAAAGGTTAAGCCTCAAGCAGAAAGGGATACCACCTATATATGAGTGTACATTTACATCTTATAATAATTACCTATAGAAATTATCTCAATAAAAACAAACTTATTTATTTTGCATTGCTCTTGTATTTATATATTTCCATCTGCAATACCAAATCAACAAAGGAATCTTTATAATATACTGAGTTATGTGGAACCTAGGGTTGTGATTTGGTATATTGTCATAAAAGGCAAGAATGGAGAAGAAAAGAGGTTGAATGCAACCTATATAATCAATGTGGTAAGGAATCTTGGATGCTCGGTTTTCCTTCTACTTGAAGACATTGTTGAGTTCAATCCTAAAATGATACTTATATTGATTGCAAGCATTATGCTTTGGAGTCTTATAAAACAAACCAATGAAGATGCAGGGATTTCAAACAGTGAAAATGGAAGTGTAACTTGCAGTTTTTCAAACATTGTTATTGATGACAGTACTTCAGAGGCTTCTTTACCACTTGATAATGGAAGTGGCAGGCAATGTGGAAGCATTGGTTTCAGATCCTTGGATTTAGAGCCAATTCATCCAGGAGGAGATTCAAACTTTAAAATAACAATATGCATCCATGAATAAGGAGAAGGGTGAATTAAATGTTATGGATTTGAGATCTGGAATGACTAAACTGAAATATTTTTGAGTTATTCATCGAGGAGGAGGTAGGAGTTGTTGTGGGGGAATATCATTCGAATGCAAAAGAGATTGGAAGAAAAATAACACTAAGAAGGAAAAAATATTTATGAACAGAAGTAGAATTAAACTCTTCTCTTTCCTATGACAACCACACCATTAAAACAACACAACATCAATGAATATCATCAAAACAGTGAAATTTTATTTATATAAGTCTGATGGAAGCATATAATTTACTCGAGATGAGTTTACATATATCATATGACCTGTACAGGTTCATACTTCTGCTAGTAATACTTATCAAAACCACAAAATACAAAACTGGAACTGTTACTTGGTTTATATTCTACTGGTATCTTCAAAAAGCACAACTTATACCATTACCTCTAACCTGGGCACACTTTCCTTTCATACTTTACCTAACTCGACTCCTTTACCTCCTTTAGGCCCATCTCGACCTCTATTCCTTGACTATGATGAATGTTGGCCCTAACTCGACTCCTCATCTAGGCAGTGAGACCCAAACTACTTGCCCTAAATCAGCTCGTTTTTCACACAATGAGACACGAATTGCTTGCCTCCTTATGCACGCATAGAGACCCGACTTGGTCTCTATGAGACCCAACTTGATCTATGGTTATTCTTTCCTCCTTGTGCTTGCAGATAGACCTATCTTGGTATCTATATCGTCCCTTCTCAGGCTTCTCTTGTTTGTTATCTTGGAGACCCAATCTCGGTCCTCTTTGGAGTGCCTCCTCACTCTAGTCGACCTCACTCTCTTTTATCTTATATTGATAGTGAGGCTTCCAGGTTACTTGTGACCCTAGCATATTTTCCTCAATCATTACTATCCCTCGGATCTTCTCATTACTTGATCCAAGGGTGGGGACTTAATGAATCATTGATATGCATCAATGGCTAAGATGAAATCTTAGCTTGAGTTATGTGGTCCCCACCATTTAATTTTCTTTTGTCTAGTCAAAATATGTCTTTCCTCCTCATTAATAGAGACCCCTAATCATAAGGAGTTACATGTACGAGCTATACTCTTCTAACACTCCCTCTTAGTGAGGGAGGTAAATTCATTGGAGTTGTCTTCTCCAAGATCCACCTCACTATGTGTTTCTCCCTCTAAGTCTGAGAGGCCCAATCGTTCCATGTCTGGAAATTTTATTTGTTCTGTAAGGATGGGTCTGCTACACCCTATACCAGAATTATCTAAGTATCCCCATTCATCCAACTGAGTCCATTCCCACCATGTGGTTCTACTGAGAATGACCTCTTGTTCTCTTACACTTTTACTTGCAGACTCATTTCTTTCTTTTCTGGGTCTATAAATATGTTGTCCCCACAGTTTATATAGCCCATATTCACTTATGCTTATCATTACAAGTGGTCCTGGTTCTTGACTTTTAACTGGACGGATGTGCACACTACATCCGAAGAAGCTTGTCCCATAGCCTTGATTCTTTGAGGATGATATTGGGAGAAAGTTGATTCTCATACATGGTACATACAATACTTCTAGTATCCTAAAAATTATTCTTGATTCTAGTTGTAGTGATACTACCCCTTTTCCATGAAATTCCATCACACTGGAATGCACCCCACACTTAACAATTCCTGAAGCTTGACTTAAGAATTCCTGAACTGCAACTCACTCACCTATCATGTGACTCGTGGCCCCATTTTCTGTTTACTAGCCTGCCCTGGTTTTGTCCTTTGTATCCAAGAATAGAGTGTACTCATCCTTAAACATTCTAGAAAACTCTCTAGTTGTGGCATCCAACAACTGCTTATCTTCCTCTTCTTTGTTTTCAACTTCTGTTGAGGCTACAATCTCTTTTCTTCTCCCTCTTTCACAAAATCCCTTCTTAGCTTAGGTACACTGGCTAGAAAAGTGTCCAATCTCTCCACACAACCACCTTGCTTCACACAATTGGTGAATCTGAGAAGGTGGCATTTTTTTCTCATATATATAGCTACCTTAGATATGATTCAGTGGTGAAAATATACCTTCCAATTGATCCTATGACAAATGATCTCTTTGATATAGTGAAAGATGGAATTCTTCTATGCAAATTGATCAATGTGGTTGTTCCTGGAACCATCGATGATCGAGCAATAAATATGAAAACAAAGCTTAATTCATGAGAAATAAATGAAAATCATACATTTTGTCTCAATTCTTCAAAGTCCATTGGATGCATAGTAGTAAATATTGGAACATGATACTTAGTTGAAGGGAAGCCTCATCTTGTCCTTGCAAGGTTCAGAAACAAAATCAAGTTTCAGTCTTGGACAAAAAGAAGTCAATCCACATATGTTATGCTTTATTGAGTAGAGATTCAACACAAAATGGGACTATTTTTTGTATTTCCACACACAGAAAGGGATACAACCTATAGAGGAGTGGACATTTACATCTTATAATAATTATCTACATAAATTATCTCAATAAAAAAAAACTTCTTTATTTTGTAATACCAATCTTTATATGCAATACCAAATCAACAAAGGAATATTTATAATATATTGAGTTCTATGGAACCTAGGGTTGTGAATTGGTACATTGTCACAAAAGGTGAGAATGAGGAAGAAAAGAGGTTGAATGCAACCTATATAATCAATGTGGAAAGGAATCTTGGATGCTCAGTTTTCCTTCTACCTGAAGACATTGTTGAGGTCAATCCTAAAATTATACTTATATTCATTGCAAGCATTATGCTTTGGAGTCTTACAAAACAAACCAGTGAAGATGCAGGGATTTCAAACAGTGAAAATGGAAGTGTAACTAGAAGTTTTTCAAACATTGTTATTGATGACATTAGTTCATATGATTCTTTACCACTTGATAATGGAAGTGCTAGGATTTGTGGAAGTATTAGTTTCATATCCTTGGATTCAGATCCAATTCACCCATGCAAAGCTTCAAACTTTAAAATAACAATATGCATCCATGAAGAAGGAAATGGGTGAATTAACTATTAGGGATTTAAGCTCTAGAATGACTAAAATGAAAGATTTTTGAGGAGTTATTCATCAAGGAGGTAGGAGTTGTTGTGGGGGAATACCATTCGAATGAAAAAGAGATTGTGGATTTCAAAGGTTTTCTATGAATTTATCTTAATTTGCAGACACGGGTAGATACAAAATTAAGTGGTTCCAATAACAAATATGCATTTCTAAAGACTGCCACAACCACCTTGCTTTAGAGAATTTGTGAATCTGAGGAGGTGGCATTTTTTTTTCATATCAATAGCTACCTTAGAGATGATCCAGTGGTGAAAATATACCCTCCAATTGATCCTATGACAAATTAAATCTTTGATATAGTGAAAGATGGAATTATTCTATGCAAATTGATTAATGTGGTTGTTCCTGGAACCATCGATGATTGAGCCATAAATACAAAACCAAAGCTTAATCCATGAGAAATAAATGAAAATCATACATTTTTTTTAGTTCTTCAAAGTCCATTGGATGCACAGTAGTAAATATTGGAACACGAGACTTAGTTGAAGGGAAGCCTCATGTTGTCCTTGCAAAGTTCAGAAACAAAATCAAGTTTCATTCTTGGACAAAGATAAATCAACCCACATCTGTTATTTTTTATTGAGTAGAGAATCAACGAAAAATGGAACTTACACCACTATGTCCATGTCCTATCATATGTCGATAAATCAAATTTTTTTTCCTCACCTTTCCACTAGGAAAACCATTACATGGACATAGATATTTGTCCATATCATTCTCATTGGCTATTCTCTCATCATATGCATGGTATTCATCCATTGCCAACCTTTGACTTTGGCTCATCTTTGATGTTCTGCATTCCAATATTAATTTGATATGCTAATTAACAATCTCAGGTAATTTAGATAGTACAAGGGCATAAAATCAGCTAAGTTGTTGTTAACAACAACAACATTTACAAGGAATTAAGCTAGTCTATGATTTTGCATTTTCTAGTTGTGAAGGGAGGTTAGGAAAAGAAAGCATTGCTTAGAGAATCCAATAGGAAATGATAAAGGTGGCATAGAAGGATTTTATCAGCCTTGGCAGATTTGAAAACTCTGTAGTTTGGCAGTCTTGCGGAGCATGTAGTTCTTACCGCAACTTCCCACTCTCAGTTTTGTCCAGGTTATTGCAGATTAATGATTTTGGGGGCACTTGAAATAAAAATTTTCACGAATTTAATGTATTTTATTGCAGATTAATGATTTTGGGGGAACTTTAAGGATCTTGAAAGAATTGTTTTCTAAAACTATCATGCACTGAAACTGTCAGAGTTCCATTTTTATGATATTGATGAATGTTAGAAAGTGACCACACTTGTGATTATAGTTTAGATATACTAGCTTCAACACAACACAAGAATCATATATATCACTCACCAGGTTTTCCAACCAACACAGATAGGGTATTCCAACCAACACAGACATAGACTATGGTGCCTATATTTATTATTCCTATTAGTGTATCCATGACCAAGAGGACCCTATGTGTAACCAAAAATGCCTTCATGAGTATGGGAATAGATAGCTAGAGATGTCCTTATTTCTGCAAGTAGTAATGATCATGTAGAAGAAAAAATACATGGGAGCATATATCTTGGACTAGAAGCATGAACCTTGTTCTACATGAGGTCTTTGTTGACTTACCGATTATAATTGAAGAGAAACAAGAGGAATATTAGTTAGAGGAAAACTCTTCACCTACTAGGAGAATGAACTCTTATCTATATAATATTTAAATAATGACTCGGTGATTGAAAATAATAGACCCCTTTCTTTTGACAAATATTTTGAACAAACTAAGCATATGGCTCTTGATCAATCATCTTGTTCAATAACCAATAATGTACCACTAGTTTTCATGGACACTTAGAGTTTGGATTTATGTAATAAAAAGAGTATGTTTATTGGATGTACTATCATGGAACATATTACAATACCTGAGAAAGAAAGTGATTCGCATGCTAAGGAAATTTTTTATTACCCAAACTCTGAATTTTTTTATACATTGTACCCTCATTCAGGGATGATTTTAAGGATGGAAATTTATTTTAAAATGTAGAAACCTTGGCAAATCTTACTAATCCTTCATATGCCAACTATAAAATGTTTGGCGATATTTTTGTAAAAATATTCAAATTTCTAAGGATTTTATATAGTTTGTATAAAATTTTGGCGGTTTTAATGTAAATAATTTTATCCTGTATAATTTGGGCGAATCATTTTTAGAATAGCGAATCTTTCTTTGGGAAAAACCTTGGAAAATTAGCCCATGAGAAAAATTTATCCCCTATAATCATCCCTGCCCTCATTTATTTGTTTACCTTGACTCATAGAAAGTTAATTATGACTTCCATGTATTTGAAAATGTTGGTTTAGTAGCATAGGAAATGTTTAGTGGCATAGTCAACTAAGATATTAGGAGTTGGAATAAGAGTTGAAGGAGATGGATGATTATTTCTCATCCAACCCATGATCAATTAGGAGTTTGAGGAGATGAATTAGTCAATATACCAACCAGAGCCAGTCTTTAGGGAGGGGATAAAGACATTTTGGTAGGAGCTTGAGATATATTTTCACCATTAACCAGAAGCCTTCCATTCACCTTTCAACAAAACCATTTCACCTTTATACTTTCAACTTAATCCATTCATATTTATCCTTTATCCCATCACCTCTCACAAAATAACACCTCACCTCACCTAAGAATTGGAAATCAGAACCACCAAACTTACCCTCACAATCACATAATCACCCACCCCACAAAAATAAGTTGGTCAATTTCTAACGAGGTGCAGAGTGATGGTAGTTTTCAATTGACAGATGTGGAATATTATCTTGATTTACAAAACTAGGAAAAAAATTCCATTTAAATTATGTCAGCAATATTTTCTCTATGAGGTTCCTTAAAAAGCTTATGAAAATGAATTTTTTTCACCTCAACCATCTCAGAAAACCTATGATATTTCCCTCCCACCTCATTATTAACACTCTGAATGGTATTTGATATTTTCATAATCTTTGCATAGTTGTGAAAAAATCAGGTGTTTTCATCTCCCCGTGCTACCCAAGCTGCTCTAGTTTTTTGCCTCCATTTTGATTCTTCCTAGTCAACAAACTATTTTTTTCATGGCTCCAAAAGATTTAAGTTACTTGTCTCTTCTGCATTGAAAATTACATTCATGTTAGGTTTGAAAATGTTAGAAATTTCTTCTTCCACTATCCATGTTGAGTCTTATGGATCCTTGAGTTTGGATTTGGCCCACTCAATAAATTTTTTTTTACAATTTTAAAATTGTCACTAAAGTAAAATGTAACAGATTCCTCCAACCAATCATCCATATGTTTCCATTCACTATCAGGCAAGTCCCTAAATTCAATATCCTTAGACCAATGAGAGATGAATTTAAAAGGGCTTGGGGTGTTTTCATTTTGCCTCCCCCACTAGGAGAAATATGAGAACATGAACAAAAATATGAAACAATCCCCTTCGAACTAATCTTCATCAAAATAAAATACTATGGTGTGAATCATTTAAAATGTATATCAACTTAGTAAAACAAATGAAATTTTTTACCATCCTTTCACACACAAAAGGGTTGTTGTGATATGCAAGCCTGTTTTGAATTTTTTCATTCATAAGACTTATGGGTAGTTATGGAATCTACAAGTTAGCTTAATCACTAAGATATATTAGTACTTAATATTAACTTATAAATTCATCTTGGGATAAATTGTATTTAGAAATCAATTATAAACTAAAACCTCAACACTGAATTGGGTTTGTCAACTATTTTATGTAGAATAGGCAATATTTGTTGTATGTGGCATGAAATATTGGAATTGCAAACCATATTATATGTCATGTCGATCAAAATGGGAACAATAATATGCAACAATAAATTGTTGAGTCTGTTGTAACAGATATCAAAAATTTTCTCTACTCATCGTTTTCATCCCAATATGTTTGAAAAAGGATCATGGATCTTTTTCAGCGAGGAGGCTAGGCTGCCATCTTCATCTATTTTAATTAGCCATCCTTGCTTGACAGTCACAGAACTTCCAGTACTATCTGCAAAGTTTATTGCTCGGAAGCAGTGGATTGTAGCGGCTGTAGATGATGTGATAATTCGCGTTTGCAACTATAACACCATGGGTAAGGTCAAATCATTTGAAGCACAAACTGATTATATTAGGTGTGTGGCAGTTCATCCATCCCTTCCGTAGGTACTCTCATCATCAGACGACACGCTAATCAAGCTTTGGGACTGGGATAAGGGTTAGCAATGTACTCAAATTTTTGAAGGTCACTCTCATTATGTTATGCCAGTTGCATTTAATCCCAAGGATACCAACACATTTGCAAGCGCCTCACTGGACCGCACCATCAAGATATGGAACCTTGGCTCTCCAAACCCAAATTTTACACTTGAGGCCCATGTGAAAGGTGTAAATTGTGTTGACTACTATACAGGAGGTGACAGACCATATCTTATTACAGGGTCTGATGATCAGACAGCAAAGGTATGGGACTACCAGACAAAGTCATGTGTTCAGAGGCTTGAAAGACATACGCACGATGTCTCTGCAGTCTGTTTTCACCCTGAGCTTCCTATCATCATCACAGGTTCAGAAGATGGCACCGTTCGCATTTGGCATGCAACTACATATAGGCTTGAAAACACTTTGAATTATGGACTAGAAAGAGTTTGGGCGATTGATACCTCAAGAGTTCAAACAGGGTTGCCATTGGATATGATGAAGGTGCAATCATGATAAAGATTGGTTGAGAGGAGCCAGTTGCCAGCCTGGGCAGAAAAAATACCGAAATACAGACAGTAAACATCAAGGCGGTTGGAGGATATTTTGAGGTAATCAGTAGGTGTGAGAATACATCACATTGTGGGCGATGGATATACACGTTTAGATTTGATCAATAGTTGGGCTGTTGTAGCTCGTGGAACTAATATTACTCAAGCACCCTATCTTGATAGACGTATTTTGCATGCCAATAACATTCCAAATCCAAAGTTCCATCATATAGAATACGAACAACCTTCACCATTGAATGAGAAAAGTGGTGTAATAAATGATAAGAAAAACTCAATTGGTATCTTTAAAACTACAAAAGCCCAGTTGGATAGTCGTAAAGCCAAGGCCACACAGAATGAAAATAAAGTAAAATATACTAGTTATGAAGTGCTCTCTTGACACATTTGGAGATGTGTTTGTAAAGCCAGAAGCCTCAGTACAGATCAAGAAAGCAAAATGTATGTTCCTATGGATAGTCGCAGTCGGCTCCTGCCGCCTCTTCCCCCTAATTATTTCGGAAATGCTATTTTTATCGCTTCGGCTATGGCTCTTGTAGGAGACCTGACCTCGAAGCCTATACTTTATGCTTCATATTTTATCAATGGCGTTGCGGGTAGAATCTGTCTATTATCGGTCGAAGGAGCTATCATTGGAACGTGAATATAATGCAGTCTTTGGTCTGTGGGCTCCTATGTGCTGCTCATCACGCTGATCAGATCGTCCCCTCTGTCGGCGGCGCATTGAACGTTTTTAAGACAGGCGTTTCCTGCCGAGATGGGAATTCTTGTCACGAGACCCGTGGTGCCTGAAAGATCCGCTGATAGATGCATTTAGAACCCGAGGATATACCTGCTCGTGTGAATGAGTGGTGAAGTGTGGCGAGTGTGCACAACCCACGTCAGAACAATGTGAACAATCGCCAACAGGTGGACGGCCCAGGGTTGATCGCGGGCTGAGTAACCGAAGGAAAGCACGCTCACGGGGATCGCTCTCGCGTTTAAAATATTCGCCATGCACGTATAGGCACCTCTACTCATTAAATTAAAAGAGTCAGATGGCGGATAAAATTAGAGTGTTATTTGTTTGCGACACGTTGCAATTTCGTTCGGCAACGCATGCACTATTGATTATGGCTATGGCAGATACATCATAGAGGCTCTCCTGCCGGGACTGACATGCTGTCGAGCGCCGTTTTGATGCGTTTTCTGACCCTAATTCTTGAACGAGATTGTCCTTCTGTGTGGGTCATGGGGTGGCGTATCAAGCTTCTGGCTGCAGTCTATTCGGGAGTTATGGCATCTGAAACAACGATTCCGGTTAATAGCAGCTTGTGGAGTTTACCTCATTATGTATCTGTTTTCATCGCCCCTGCTTGCAACCTGAACATTAGATTAGATGGCGTATCTGTAGTAATTGCATTTGAAGATCACGGCTATGCCACTCTTGTGTCATCCCTGGAAAGGTCGAGGGATCAATTCTTGGAACAAGAGACTAGCCGCTTGGGGAAAGAATGGAAAAGGCACCAAGCTCAGTCTGTCAAATCGTGAAAAGTGCAGTGAAAGCAGTAAGTCGTCGATCAGGCATATACAAAGAGCTGTTGAGGGTGCACTGCCCAGGTTCCCTTTATCACTTTATACTCCCGGGGCAGTAGATAAGATCGATAACAGGAAAAACGAAGATGAGGCATTTCCCGACGATGCTATGGTGGATAAAAGCTTGAAAAAGAAGGAAAGCACATCAAGCACTTTAAATAAGTTTGTTAAGATCAAAATATTGGCTTCCGAGTGTGATTATGCTCATCATTTCTCTCTGAACTGTCTTTTTAGTAATATGAAGTGCTATGATTTTGCCAGTAGCCGCACAGAGTCTAAGGTACAACTTCAGCCATTCGTTTTGTGGGTAGATTTTACGCGGCAAATACACTGTGTCAGTTGATTGAAGGCATCGTAAATCTCTTTGAGATATTCAGCAAAATTTCGGATGAAGCTCGAATAACGGCTATCAAGACTGTCGAGCTTGATGCGGCCCTAAGATGTCGTGCGGTGTACTTCAGAAAAATTGCAAGGCCAGGAAACTGATAATTTTTTGTTGTATTGCAAACCTCACATCATTCCCTTGAAGAAGGCATGGCTTCTGGATTCAAACAACTGGAGGTGATAAAGTCTGAGATACATCCTTTTAAATCAATTTTTCATTCATGGCCACTAGGTAGCGAAGTTCCTGTCTCTGAAGATCAGAGAAGCAAAACACAATCTTTATTTGTAATTACATTCCTATTGTGTCCTGGGGCTTTCTATTAAATTCATTTCCTCTATACCTGAATGCATTTTTGCCAGCGCACATCAGCGTCAAGAGTTTTAATTTTTCTGTTTAAAAGACTGACGTATGTGACAAAAAAGAAGGGGGCGCATGAGGGAAGGACTGGGGAGAAAAACTTCTGTCAAGGAGTTTTCATTGTAATGACTGAGTTTCTTGTAAATCAGACTGGAGTAATAAAAATGATTTTTGCTTGCGATTGTGAGATTCATCACAGTCGATTTCTTTCAGCACATTTTCTTCTCTTTCAGATGTGTTAAAACTGTTTGGATTTCATTTATGTATTTCCTTACTCGCAGCTGAAATGTTTTATCATAGCCTTATGTCTTCCTTAATCCATTACGACTGCATTACATTCTGTTTTCCTCTAACTGATGGGCTTCGTTACACTTTAGTACGAACACTACTGTAAAGAAAGGATTTGGGTTTTCTGTATTTGTTTATTGTCTTTCCTCTGCACCAGCTATCAGTTGTGTAAGACCAATCTACATTTTCAGAACTCTACATGTATCCTTTGCTACGTCGGCCTTTCTTTTTCTTTCCCCTACCACATCATGATTTATCAAAGCGCTGAAAGATAGACTTACTTTGCCTCACTTTCTGCAAGTATTTGATCTATGCTATTGTCTCTTTTTCTCGGTTTTCATTTGACTCCATACCCAATGGACCATTTCCCTGGTTTAACACCCAAACTCCAAAAATCTAAGACCATCATTTACCATAAATCTGCCCACCTTTTTCAAGCTACTTAAATTCCTATCGTGACATTTTTCGAGAGATCCCTCTCAGGTTGGAAGATGGCAGCTTCTGATCCAAAGTGGTTCGAGGTTGCCTCGGGATTGATTTGTTGCAGCCCATTTCAGTTCTGAGTGACAACAGAGTCCATAAATACAAGGTTCATTATAGAGGCAAAAACATCAAGCAATTTGAACTTACTAAACTACTTAGAAGAACTTGCTTTAGTATTGGGATCCTTATGTGGGACACTTTTTTAGTGAGATTTAAGACCCAAGTGCATATTTTCTCCTTTCATGTTAAATTTTGGTCTCATGTAATTATATTTTTTTTGAAATGATAGTACATACCCATTAAGGCCTTTATTTCATTGCTCTTGAGGGTTACAATTATTTGCATATTTCCAGTGATGCATTGCAAACCTATTTGTGTGTGTGTGTCATATTCATAAATATTCAAGGACGGGAATATGGGGACACAATTTTTGAGAATCACTATAGTGATTCATCAAATTTGAAAGTACAATAGGGTAGATAACATAGGGAATTTATTTTATCTCATGTATAAATAAGATATATATAAAAAAATAAAAAAATAATTTTAATTTTATTAATAATGAATTATGACTAATAAAAATGAAGACAATGCCCTAGATGGGGTGCCACATTGACAACATGCATCCCTTCATATTTATAAAGCCTATCTCTACCCTCACCTTCATATCTTGAATGGAGGACAACATTCAACGCGCTTTTGTGCAGGATAGAGAGTTCCCTCGTGTAGGTTTAATGGAGCTCTCAGTGTGCCATGGAGGATGGATGACGATGGGTATGGGAGGCATGTGCAAGGTCACCTAGGCACCCTTGGCACCCCTCCATTTACTTCAGGTATGTTATTGCTCCTCTCATTCGGCTCAGATTCTGCATTGGGGCATTGATCATGTCACTCTCCTTGCTCTGTGCTTTCTCAAGCTGAGCCCAGTCTAGTTTTCCCTCACCGCCATGCCATGGGAGCATGGTAAGCCTAAGAGGGGAGCTTCTTGGTATAGCTATGCAGCCAGGCAAAAGTGCATTCGCAGGCATGCCTAGGCTTCTTCGACCTCACTGATTCTTCGTGATAGGGAGAAAAATTCGACTCCAATGGCCTATGTAGAGGAGGAAATTCGAGAAGAACCAATTATGATTATGTCGGATTCCCTTATCTACATAGCCTCAGACCCCCAAGACTGGCCTAGTACTAGTCACTCTACCTCTGCTATAGCTTGTGCCATGGAAGGGGTGACTTGTATAATCTAGGAAGAAAATCCTTTGGTTGAATGCCCAATAGAGCCTCCACTACCCACCTCATCTTTGGTCTGAGATTCACAATCTATTTGATTCTTAGCACCAGAACATATGGAGCTCATATTTGATATGTGAAGGGACATGATGGAACAACTCCATAGGCATACTTTACTCAGCAACAGACTCAAATCCTTCTTGAAGCACTCTCGAGCTCACAAAGTGAGAAACGTTTCCCGACCTGCGCGCAATCGTACGTATTTGAAGGATCAGATCTTGTCACTCAAAGGG